>APFE030324244.1:9348-61656 GCA_000404065.3 Pinus taeda | reverse complement strand
TGGAAATTTAGACTATGTCATACCTTTTTGTTTTGCTTGAAACTTGCCTCCTTTGTTCTTGTCCCATGGTTTGCCTCTATATGGATATTTTCCCTTAGCCACCAATGCCAAATCTGAACTACTAGAGCCCAAAATTAAAGCTCTTCATCCTTTCCTCCTCTTGTAGAAGAATTCTTGTCAATTCATCAAATGTAGGGGGTTTCTCTCTAGCTGCAAGACTTGAAACAAAAATTTGATAATCTTGCACTAAGCCATTTAATATGATGGTGACTAAGTCAATACTAGACACCTTTTCACCAATATCTCCTAACTTATCACTTAAATCTTTGACATGAGATATGAAATTGCTTATATTTTCATTTGCTTCCATTTTTAGAGATAAAAGATTAGTCTTCAAAAACAAGATTCGGTTTGTATTTGTTGTTTCATACAAACCCTTCAGCGTATCCCATGTTTCTTTTGATGTCTTGCAATCTCTGATGTGAGGAATAATGTTGTCCTTTACGGACATACGCAGCAACACCTTTGCTTTTGTCTCCCTTCTCTCCCTATCTATAATGGAACCTGCAACAGTGGGTTTGGGCTCATCCCCACTTACAATGGTTCACAAATTATTTCCTTCTAAAATAGTCATTAACTTGAATTTCCAATTCACATAATTTTCTCCATCAAGTTTGGTGGATTCATTCATATAATTATCAAGCAATAAATTTCCCATGATGAAAAAAAACTTCCTCCAATCACCAAAATGCCACCAAGTCTAAATCCAAATGCACCAAATTTCACTAAATCTCACACATGCACCATAAAAAAGTAAAAAAATAAATAAAATTGTCTTTCACAATTTCATTGTTTCCTTACTCAATAATAAAGTGTCAAGATAAACCAAATTTCCAACAAGAAATACCTCTGGACTCTTATTTTGTTGTTTATCACATCCACTATATTGGCACCTCCACACTCCTCTTTATAATATGAACAACATATCTCTATAAAAACAATCCCTTTTTTTTATTCTTTTCACCTCAAAGGTAGTGACAAAAAGCATTCAACATGTGTTCTTCTGATAATACATGCAATATAAACACATCACCAGCACAACATTAAAAGATATCGATTTAATATCAATGGTAATCAACCAACCCCCTTTCCTTCAAATGTAAAAGAGAAAAACCATACCGAATGAAACACAGAAGAAACAAATGATTAAAGGTATGAAATGGCAAGAAGATCACAGGCAACACCAACACAGATGGATTACTAGATCTAGCAGTAAGCGTGACACTTGTGATTGCAGTCCAAGGTGCATCCTCTACCACCACCACCACCACCACCAGTACAGCCAGAATCTCCCAAGCTCATAGTACACAACTCACCACACTTCTGCTACGAACACCAGGCTGAAAAAAACAGATCACCAACACGTTGCTGCCGGTATGCTACACCCCAATGTAGGAATACGTAGTACCGAGATCTATACCGACACAACTCATAGCTCCTCTACAGCGATATCTCACCTCCTTATACACTCCACCAAGCCTCACACAACTCTCGACCTTACACCTGCTCTGATACCATGTCAGAAAGAGCAGAGGTGCACAACTCATAAACACAACACATAGTTTAGAACCTCACAACACATGCTTTCATTCAGCGATTGAATGGTTATTTATACAGGATGAAGAAGGTTTTGGATATCTATTCAGGCAGTGGCTTCCTGAAGAAGCTTGCCCCTAAGTCAACAATTTCTAGAACCAACATTAAAAACACTGTTGAAAATTGGTTCTGGGTAGTTGGAATTACTTTTGGTTCCTTCTAACAGACTGGTAGTAATCTAAGTGAAAATTTAAAATCCAACATAAAGAGAAAGGAGAATTTTGTATTAAAGTTCATTAAAGAAACATGAGATTTTAAATTCATTTTCATATCAAATAATTCTAATTAAGGGTTATAGGTGGTACATCAAGATACTTATCGAAAATTAATATTAAATAAGAAAAGTCCATTTTGATATGATAAAATTGCACCTGTTCAATGAATGCAAAGCTAATATATGATAAAATTACAACAGCCATTATTTTAACAACCAAAAGGCTTAAAATATTATTTTTTATGAGTACATTATATCCACATGACTAGTCTACGGGGTTTCACTTAAAGAACCTTTAACATATCACTTGTTTTTGGGCTATATTAAACAATACTCTTAATTTGACTACATATTGGAAAATACCTCTAAAAAATACATTATTTAACCCCCTACCAATATAAAACCCAATACACCTTCCAAATTTAAAAAACCTCTACTTTCTCTAGATATTTTAGGTATCCATTTTTTTGTCATTTTTTATACCTCTTTATTTTTTTTAATTAAATTTGAGCTCATTTTTTATACCTGCGAATACAAAAATCCTTTACCCCCTCTATATCACCCAATATAGAATGTCATTTTTTCCTCAATATATATCCCCCAATATGAACCCACGTGGTATGGTATTGCTCCCCTAGTGAAGCCCCTGTGGACTAGTCTGATTACAAGAAAAGTATTGTTTTCTTGCATACAATTCTTTGGTTGTAACTTTGTACTACATTAAAGACATCCATCTAGTAACAAATTATGAGAAACTGCAGAGAACATTAACATGCATGGCATTGGATAAATTTTCACATGTGGATAAAAAGTAAAGAGTAGCTTAGAAAGTTTAAAATGTTAGTGTGAATGGAGTGAGGGAGCTAGAAAGCAATTTCCTAAGACCACTGAAAGAAATAAAAGGGAAAGCAATATAAGGCACAAAGGAAGGAAACACAACTAAGTGTTGAGATAAACTATTTCCTAACATTCTTTGTAAATACCATGACTTCCATTTAACAAACCTAGTAAATTCTTTTAGAAAATTTAAGGATTGCTATAGCCCAACCTAGTTTTCAAGTTTTGCATGGTTTAATGCCCAAACCCATCATAAAACATGTGATTAATATGACTAATATTTATGTCAGATTTGCATTAACTTGAAACAAACAGTTACACTACCATTTACTTTTCAACAAATTATACAATGAGGAAAAATAACAAGCACACACATGAATTTTAGACACTTGTTTAGGTCAACTTGACCATGGAAAAACCACACAGTTGGGAGAAAGCAACACTGAAGGAGGATATTATTTTGCTTCTAAGAAATTTCTTACGACATTAATACAACAAGAAAATTGACTTACCTCATCCAATCAAGGAGCTCCTCTGAGATCTTCTATTCACTTTGATTTGGACTGATTTCTCTGTGCTTAGTCAACTCTTCTTCTCAACAAATTATTGGACCTCTAATAGTTCCTTAAACTTAGGGAATTTAGATATTTTGACAAATAATAATAATTCTGGAAACTTGTGTTCAACAAAAAATAATATACCTAGGTGTTATGACCTCTACCTTACTGAACAACAACTTACAATTCCCTCTAATGTAGGCCCAAAAAGTGCATTGTTAAGCCTTCCTACATAGGTCTGAAAAATGCGTTGTTGAGCCCTCTAAAATAGGCCCGAAAAATGTGCTGAAGTAGCTCAGGAATTCAGGAACATGTGTTCATTGCCTTGAGATATTTTTGAACTGATGGTTTTCCCATTCAACCGTATATCAACTTGACATGAGTAGAGGTTTTCCCTCAACCTTCTTGCTATTGAATCTCATACTTCCTATAACAATTTCATGCTCTCTTTGTGACTTTGGCACAACCTTCAAGGGAACTCGAATCGTTGGTTTTCCTTGTTCTTGCAGATATAGTATTATTCTCAAAGCCCTTTCCTCCATCTTAATAAGCTCTCTTCCTCCCTTCACAATAGCTCGCATGAGAATAATGATTTCAATCTCCTTTTTCCTCCCTTTTATCTTCTCCATAAGATGAGAACCCTAACCCTTAAGATCTAATGACTGAGATTAAAACTCAACTCATTAGATCAACAGTGGAGATCGTTTCCTCTTAAACCCATTTTTAATGTGGTACCCTTTCTATTAATGAGCCTCCTTAGCACTCTTTAATGTTTTAGTACCATGGTCACCTTTTCCTCATAAAGTAATTTTTAGATATAAAAGCCACTTTAATAATATAAAGTGTACTCTAGTACTTTACACATAAAGTCACTTTTAGAAACATTTGACTTTAATAACTTAAAACATCTAGTACATCTCCACATAAAAATTAATTTAGCCTCTTGACATTAATTAAACTCATAATGCCACTTAAACAAAAGGTGATTAATGTGTTTCCCTAAGAGAAAAAAAGAAATGCCTTGGAAACACCTCCTTGGTACCCTTATTTTTTTTAACACTCCCTCTTAACGAGGAAGGTGTTTCTCATCATTCTCATCCTGTATCTGAAGAATACATGCTTTCCCCTTGGCAATGACTTGGTGATAATGTATGCTACCTATTCATCAGTGGATATATACTCAAGCTTCACAACTCCCCTATGAACCCAATCTATAATGAAGTGGTATATGATCTCAATATGCTTTCACCAATCATGCAATACTAGATTTCAAAGAGTTTGATACAACTCTGATTATCATAGTATATCGTAGTTGGTCTCGACCTCTAACCAAATAAACCAAATAGCATCTTGTGAAGACAAATTGCCTCGCAACTTACCTGACTAGCTACCATATACTTTGCCTTTGTGCTGCTCAACACCACTGACCTTTGTTTCTTTATAAACCATGATATAACTACTGAGCCCAATGAGAAACAATACTCGGAAGTACTCTTCTTATCACTAGCATTGCCATCCCAATCTGAGTCTATGAAACCAATAACTTTGACTCCATCTCCCTTGACATAGTCCAAAAAATAATCCACTATGACGTGTAGGTACCTCAACACATGTTTCATAACCACCGAGTGCACTCTTCTGGGCTCCATCATAAATTGACTCAATGTGTTGACTGCGAAACAAATATCCTATCTAGTGTTGACTGGATACATCAAAGAACCGATCAATTGATGATATAATGTGGGATTCACCAACTTGAAACTTGAAGCATGCAAATTCTTCCAGTTGATGATCATAGGAGTAGCCATAGGCCTGCAACCTTCCATACAAAATATCTTCAATATATCACCTGCATGCATGCCCTAACTAATGAAGATATTCTCATCCTCTTACCAAACCTACAATCCCAAAACATAATGCATCAGTCCCATATCGTTCATGTCAAACTCTGAAGAAAAATATCTCTTACAGTGTTGGATGAGTTTTCCCTCTCCTGTAATAAACAAGTCATCCATATGCAGAACCAAAATGAGTGGATCATCACTAACCATAATGAAATAGAGGTTAATATATGCATCACTCTTCTGGAAACCCATTTTCTACAAGTAGGCATCTGTCCTCTCATACCATGCCCTTGATGCCCACTTCAGTCCATACAAGGCTTTGTTAAGCCTGCACACATGAGACTCCCTCCCATGCACTTCAAAGCCCCATGGCTGCTCAATGTACACCTCCTCTTGTATAATACCATTGAGAAATGCAGCCTTCACATCCATCTGGTGAATCCTCCAAACCATCTTAGTTTTTATAGATATCACTGCTCTAATTGAAGTATAATGAGAAATTGGTACGAAGGTATCCTCATAGTCAACTCCCTCTACCTGTGAGAACCCTTGTGCCATAAACCGAGATTTGAACTTCTCCACGCTGCCATCCACAACATGTTTGATCTTGTAGAGAAACCTAGAAGTCACCACTAACTTCCCCTCAGGTCACGACACTACCTCCCAAACATCATTATTCATGACAAAGGCATACTCCTCCACCATGGCATCCCTCTAGATCTGCTGACTAGTGACCTCCTCAAAACTAGTTGGCTATGTCTCCACAACATCTATCACAAAGCCACCTAAGCTCTATGGTGGTCTTCTCTCCTTCACTAACCACTTGGGTTTCCCAACTGCCTCTTGTGCTTCCTTTAGGGTATCATGAAGCCATCTTGGACTCCTCTTCCCTGTAGCAGCCCCTTCTGGTGGTATGGGAAAGTCATCAACTAAAGCCTCTCTTCCTAATAAGGAAGGCTTTGTTATGATTAATGGAGATCTTGGACTCTGAGATACTACGCCTGAGGATTATGCACCAGTTCATACCACACTCTATGATACTAGAGTTTGAGACCCTATCTCCAATGAAGTAGATGATCCTCGTGAGCTTGATGTACCACTTGATGCTCTTGAAACTTGTGGTGTGGCCCCCTACCAAGGAGCCTACTGCTCTACTTGATCGTGGCCACATCAGGGGAAGATCATGGCCACATCCATGGGCCACACGAAGGGTTTCACCACACAACAAAAGCATGTGGATAAGGTCGTGGAAGAATACAAGGACATCATCTTCTCGCCCACAGGGATATATTTTCCTGTCAGGTTAAGCATTCAATTGATATGAACCCCGGAGCGCTTCTGCCCAATGGGTCGATATACCACCACTCTATTATAGAAAATTAAGGAATCAAGTGGCATATCCAAGAGTTGTTGCAAAAAGGTCACATTTGACCATGTTCTTCACCTTGTGGGAGCCCGATTGTAATTGTACAAAAGAAGGATGTGACCTGGAGACTCTACATTGATTATTAAGCACTAAATAAAATCACTATTAGGAACACGTATCTAATCCCATGGATCAAGAACTTCTTGACCAACTCAAAGGGCACAAGTATTTCAACAAGATCAATTTAAATTCTGGTTATCACAAGGTTCCAATAAAACACATGGATGTATGGAAGTTCAAATCCAAGGAGCACCTTTGTGAGTGGATGGTCATTACTTTCAGGTTGACAAACTCCCCTGCAACTTTTATGATGTTGATAGATGACATCTTGCGGCCCTTTACCAACTCGTTCATGGTTGTATATCTGGACGACATCCTCATCTTCAAAAGGAGTTGGGAAGAGCACTTGCAACACATTAAATAGGAATTTCAAAGCCTGCGACAACATAAACTATGGTCCAACTTGGAGAAATGTACCTTTTGCATGAGCCAGGTTGAATATTTGGGTTACATAATTGACGAGCAAGGTGTGAATGTAGATTTGGATAAGATCTAAGTCATTCGGGATTAGCCAACCCCGACCACTCTAATAGAGCTTCACATATTTTTGGGCCTTGCCAATTTTTATTGGAGGTTCATGTTGGGATTCTCTCATATCACTTGGCCTTTGAGTCAAGTTACCAAGGGAAGAGGGAAATAAAAAAAAATATGGTTTGTCCCCCAATAGAAGGCATTTGTTGAATTGAAGCACCACCTCTACTCTGTACCAATACTCACATTCCTAGACCTAGAAAAACCATTTGATATTGAGACATACTCCTTTAGCTATGTTATTGGTGCAATTCTCACCCAATAAGAGCATCCGGTAGCCTATCATAGTGAGACACTTTCCAAAACAATTCAAAAATACCCTACCTATGATAAGGAGATGCATTCCATCATGCAAGCTTTCTGGCAATGGAAACATTACATTCTAGGGAAGGAGATAGTCATCCACATAGATCACTGACCCCTCCATTTTATACAAACCAAAGGGAAGTTGCAGAATGATTGCTATCAGAAGTGGTACACATATCTACGACAATTCCTATTAATATTAAATACAAGAAGGACAACACGAATCATGTTGTATATTCCCTCAGTAAGCTCTCGGTTGCAACACTGATCATTGTTCTTAACTCTTGTGGCCAAGAGGACTTTAGATGGATACAACTATACAAAAATGATCTAGAGTTCACCACTACATTCCAGATGCTAGTGGATGGAAAGAAAATTCAAAAATTCCACCTCCAGGATGCATTATCATTCTACCTGGGCCACCTTTGTGTTCTTTCAAGTGAGCGTGCTAAGCTGATTTGGGAGACACACTACAGTCGCATCGCAAGACACTTTGGTGTGGAGAAAACTATGGCCATACTATAGAAGTATTTTTATTGGTCAAATCTTCGATAAGATGTTGGAAAATACATCAGATCTTGCATTGTCTGTGCCATCGCCAAGCCAACCATTAAGAAGAAAGGCTTGTTTGGGAATCCATATCCATGAACTATATGTCTGACCTTCCTTCTACCAAGCATAAAAATGACTGTGTATTTGTGGTCATCGACAGATTTTCTAAGATGGCCATATTGACCGCTATAAGAAGAGTATCACAATAGAGTCCACTGCCAGACTCTTCTTTGAATGAGTGTGGGTATGTTTTGGGATCCCGAGGACCATTATATCTTATCAGGATAGCAGGTTCCTAAGCATATTTTAGTCAAGACTTTGGTCATTATTGGACACTAAGTTCACCAAGTCAATTGCATTCAAACCCCAGAATGATGGCCAAACAAAGGTCGTCAACATGATGATTGTGCACATACTACGCATGTAAAACTCTAAGCATCTGCGAACATGGAATGAGTGTCTTCCCTATGTGAAACACAACTATAACAAAGCTCTCCATAGCTCGACTGGGCATATCCCCTTTGAAGTGGGCTTCGGATTTCAACCATTATGTCCTCTTGATGTTGCACTGCCTTTTACAAGTACATAGGAAGAATTTTCCCATGTTTATTCTAAAGTTGATAAATCCACTAGGTTTATTAAGCGCATTCAACAAATCGACTAGCAAGTTCTTGACATCTTTGATCAATGCAATGCCAAATACAATCAACGACACGATCAACATCGGGTGCCTCATAAGTTTTAGGTTGGCGACAAAGTTTGGTTACATCTGTAGAAAGAGTGCCTCCTTGGAGCCCATTGTAAGCTTCTTCCACTCTGATACGGGCCTTAAAACATCACCAAGGTCATGGGAGACAATGCTTTCGATCTCAGTATCCCCATTCCTTGGCTTACACCTCGTATTCAATGTGGACTGCCTTTAGCCATACTTTCCACCATTGATGGACACATCTAACATTGTTGAGCAGTTGATGCTAATAGAGCTCAACCCACCTACTCCACTTGGACCCCTAAGACTGTTTCTTTCAGTTTCCTTAATTGTAGCACAATTTACTATTTTTGGTAGTTTTTCAGGTCTTGAACTTCTGGAGCCGTTTTGAGCCCTAAACAATGTTTTTTTGGAAAATGGAAAAACTTGTAGATTGTGGCAGGGAATTTCAATCAAAAGTTGTATTCCTCATATATATATTTATACTGATGTATTGTATGCTTCAAATGGAGAACATATGCCAAAGTTACAATCACGGGAAATTGGTCTACCAACTAACCCCAATGGGGCCCACAAACTTTTGGTGCTTCATCTCCTAGAGTTAGGTTTTTAGATGTTTGGGGTTTTCCTTTGTTTCTCAATAATAAAAATGTTTTCAAGCCTCATTGTAACACATTTCAGAGGCATGTAGCGGGCACATATCTTCTCAGAGATAAGTTACCATTGCCTAAGCTAGTTTATTTCCATTTGGCATGTAAACAATTTTCAGTATTTTGTTATGAATGAATTAAAGTTCATTTTTTGTTGTAGCTCCATGTTTTTGTTTAAATTTGCATATCATTTCCTTCCTGCATAAATTTGGATCATGAAGAGAGTAGTTGAGAGTGGATAAAGAAAGGGAAGAATAGAGAGATTTTTTGTTCTGTAGTAGCCCATGGGCCATATGTCTCACTTCTTTATATTTGCACCATTTCTATTCAGAGAAAGAGATAGCACAACAACCTCACCTTCCATCTAGGTTTTCTTTTGAAATGATTTCCAAAGTCATATCTTGTATTTTTGTGGTTTACTGAATGATTGTTCTATATTGCATGCACAAGCAGACGTAATAATTTAAAAAATCTAGAAAGTTTAAGGAAAATTAACTCTCATAGTATAGATTTCATATTTTAGTAACTCTTTATCAGATTTTTTATGACAAACTTTCCAATAGAATATCCATGGCCTTTTATGGATCATATTAGTATTAGAATGGGTTCCTTTGGGTATATTGTAGGGAGTTGTAGGGGATCCATATAATTTTAAGCAGAAAGTTATCAAACCCTAGCCATGAATGACGAATCTATTAATAACCCTTAAGATCCAACGTAGGAGAGATTCACAACGTTGGAAGAGAAGGTCATAGATATTAACCATGATATGAATATCCTCATGGTGGATCTGGAAAATAAGGTTGGATTCAAAGAAGATGAAATTTCCAACTCAAAGGTTAGATCAAAAGGAAAATTGAGGGATTGAGATGAACCAGACAAGGAGTCTAAGAGAGAACCTAAAAAAGAACAACCCATTTTAAGTTCCATGAACCATTCATGATCCTTGTTTAATATGGAACTAAAGGTTTACGTAAAATTGTATTAAGATGAGATTAAAATATGATATTAAATCAACAGTTGCATCAGTTAGAGGTTTATTTTAACGTTCATTAGATAGAGGAGGAGTAGAAAATTTCATTTTCTCGTTTGAAATTGCAAGGCCATGCCTTAATCCAGGTGGATATTGGTGGCCATCCACCTATTCCACTTGGATCCCCAACACTATTTTATTTCAGTTTCCTAATTTCTAGCACAATTTACTATTTTTAGTATATTTTCGGGTCTTGAACTTTCAAATCCATTTTGAGGCCCTAAACAACATTTTTTTGGAAAATAGGAAAACATATTGATTTTCATGGGGGTTTATAGTAGAAAGTTGTTGTTCTCAGATAGTTATTTATAACGAGGTATCATATGTATCAAAGAGATATCATATGGCAAAGTTACGACCTTAGGAAGTTGATGTACCAACTAACCCCGACGAGGCCCACAAACTTTTGGTGCTTCATCTCCTTGGGTTAGGTTTTTGGATGTTTATGGATTTCCATTGTTTCTCAATAATAAAAATGCATCCAAGCCTCATTGTAACACTGTCGATAAGGCATGTAGACATCACCTATCTTCTCAGAGACAGCTACCATCATTTGAGCTAATTTATTTCCATTTTGCAAGTAAACATTTTTCAATATTTGTTAATAATTAATTGAAGTTCAATTATCGCTATAGCTTTGTATTTTTGTTTAAATATGTATTTCATTTTGTTCTTGCATAAATACGGGTCATGCCTTGACCTAGTGGTAAAACCACATGGAAACCTTGAGGTTGGAGGGGGGTCCCCCAATAATAAAGTGTGAGGATTTCAAAACTCTCATAAAGTCCCAGTTCTACCCTATTGGTTATGTAGAGGACCAGTGGATTTGATGGCATTACTTCGGGAATAGACAGGGGAAAAGTGTTTAAGAGTGCACCACATACTTTAGGAAGATGGAAATAATGTTAGGTATCTCTCCCAAGAAGCCAAAAATACTCCTTAAGTATTTAGGGAGACTACACAACCATACAACCATCTACAAAAGCAAGTGATGTTGTGGATAATAGTGGATGAGGCTTATGTATGAAAAAAGTAGCTAGAAAGCATAGCCTAGAGGAAACATATATCAAGTGGTACAAAGTAGAAGGAACACTAGGAGGCTTCCAAAGAAGAGAAGAAGAAATGGAAAAGGGGGGAGGCTAGAAAGACAACAACCACAACACACCACTACAAAGATCCTAAAAACCAATACAACTACTAAAACAATGATTGTCACACATAGAAGAAGTGCTAGAAATTACATCCAAATCCCAAACCCAAAGAACTGAAAGAAAGATGCGAAGAAGAAAAACCTCATAGCCATAGCTTCAAACAATCAAGTGGAAAGAAGCTCAGACATGGATGAGAAGATTGTTTGTACATCAAGTTAAAAGGGTTGAAGGCTAAGTAGCCTTCAACAACAAGTAAAGAAGGAGATCACCAAATTATTCCATACAAACACATGTCAAGAAAATGAAAATTAATGATGTGTTTGACTTAGGATCATAGACGAATCTTATTGTACTAGAGTTAGCCAATAAACTAGGATTTGAGGTTCGAGATCATCCATGTCCATATCCATTGGATGGGTAAAAAGTTATGCAAAAATGAATACTACCTCATCAAGGATAGAAAATCCTTCACTGTCAACATGTACAAGGGAAAGTTTAAAATTAATTGGTAAGTCCCAACCAAGCCAGGAAATTGATCAATTCTAGCAAGAAGTATGTTTTACTATTTAGAGAAACTTGATTTGTAGAATAGTCAATGAGAGTGAAGAAATCATTGGTGGGTTTTACTAAGAAACAAAGACAACAACTAGGAAAGTTCCTATAGGCACACATAGGAGTTTTCTAGGAGCTTAAAGTGTTACTACCCAAGAGGGAAGTGGAGCATGAGACCCAACTATTGTTGAAATCTCCATTTCCAACATTGGGTTGTAAATGAAATCTATAATAGAAGCAAACTAGGTGAAGTAGTTACAATAATTTTTGGAGCATGGTGTCATTCTACCAAGTACCTCACCATGTATATGCTTTGTAGAAGACCCCTAGACATAGGTAAAATTTAACCAACATTGATAGATTAACTTGGAGATAGGAAACAATGTCATTCATCAACTTCAACAATGTATTACTACATAGCTTTAAGATTTACGTAAAAAGGGAGAAGCACCTGAGGCAAAGTAGAGTGGGCTAATACCAATGGAGTTATATAGTGCCCAAATTCCCCAGAAGGTGGCGATACCCCTTGTTTGGTGATTTGTAGACCTTCTAATTGAAACCTCGGGTTGTTTAATTCATCTTTTGTATGCTACAAATGGTTCCTTTGATCAATCAATATATCCATTACAAAGGCCAACTGAGATGCCGATTGCTTTGTTCTAACCTATAGGTAGCATAGAGTTTCCAACATGTTAGTAATTTCATTCATGTAGGTTAGGGGCTCCTTGCTTCCATAATGTTCCATGGCAATGATACAACCATTTTTCTATAGGGTGGCAACCATAATTCTCTAGAATGAATATAACAAATAACCAAATCACACATGATCCAAAAGGATAACAATCCATGTGTGACAAGAAACCATGACTATACCTGCGATCCTCTTCATGATTGTTCTATATCATCAATGTACCAAACTATAACAATCCTTTCTCCATGGGAGATATACAAAGATATTGCCTACATAATGACCATCACACTCCCTACGTTCGAGTGCGTGTCCTCCCAAATGTCGATGGGAGAAACTGAGTGCTCAATGTCACATTAGACTTCTGCTTCATGGCATGAGTAGAGATTCAGGAATGAGCTAGAAAAATTTCCTCGATTAGGTCTGCAAGGTTCCAGATGGGTGCCCTGTTGGATGGGAGGTGAGAGAGTCTGTCGGGGAGTTATTTTCTCTAAGAATGAGATAAAAGATAACTTGTAAAATGGTGTTCGTACATGAACAAATACACCTAAAGAGATATTTTAACTCTGGATCAAGTGGTGAGGTGCCTAGGAGTAGATGTTTAATAACATTTTTGAGTCTCTAATAATGATTGATTTGTGGGGATGATTAGAGAGGGCCAGGGTTATTCATTGGAGTAAGGCATAAGCCTCTACTTGATTATTTGAGGCATGACCTAGACTCCAAGAGAATGTTTGTTCAAATGTTCCTTTGGGACTATATATGACATCTGTCACACGATTTTTTAATGAAGTACATGAGGGTGGACTTTGTCACTTATGTGTGCACATGTTATGAAACCATTAATATAATCTCTTTTGGTGTGGTCACATATTCAACCACTACCTCTAGGTGTTCCCATGCCTTTCAAAGTAAGTTATAGATCCATCTTGACCTAAGACAATTATAATCAAATCCCTCGAGGTGTAAATTTCTTTATCATTTAAATTAAATCTAGGCTCTTTATAGTGCCACTTAATTATATAAAATATCATTGAATTTTGTAAAAATGTAAATAGATTTATATTTACATTATAACAATATTTTAGTATAAAAATTATATTTACAGTATTTCTATTTATATGAAAATTTATTTAAATCTCTTGATATGCAAACTTCTTTTAGAGTGAAAAGAGATTTGATCCCTTTGGACTTGGTAGATCCGGAATTAGGATGGATCTATACTGGTTTAATCTTCCCCTTTAAATAGCCTATATTCCACATAAATACCATAGATTAATTAAAAAATTTAATCATTCCTTTAAAAAAAAACAAAACAAATGTTCAATCAAAATCTGAAAAAACACATTACATTCCAAAAATACTTTTGACCCATTTTCTGAACTTCCATTTACAAAATCAAATTGTTACCCATAATGAACTGAACGTCACAGATCAAAACTCACTCAAAGTGTGTTCCACATTTTTTTGGAACTTCAACTTGTCCAATCAAATTGTTATATTTAAGTGAAGGGATTTGAACTAGTCACTTATCTCAAAGAGTTATTACACCTCTTTGCCATTAATCCAAAATCTGTGAGCTAAATTATTATAGATAATCAATTGAAGGTCACAAATCAAAATTTAGTCTAAGTACTCTTAACAAATTTTGGCACTTTACTGATTTGCTTTGATAACATCCAATTATTACTGAAATTCATTAGTACACTCATTCACTATCCATCTAAAATCAGTGAGCTAAATTGTTACACCTAGTGAATAAGATGTCACCAAACCAAATTCACTCCAAATTTGTTTGGAGGAAAACCCAATCATTAGTGAAATTCATTAATACACCTATTCATTCATTAATACACCTATTCACAGTACATCCAAAATCAGTAATCTAAAATGTTACTTACAATGAATTGAATGTCAGTAATCAAAGGTCAAAATTCACTCCAAGTGCTATTAACAAATGGTGAGCCATATTTCCCATGCTATCCGGCCATAAATGAACGGCGGGTGTATATGCCCACCGTTCTATTTCGGCCTTAGCAAAATCGAACAGTGGGCATATACACCTGCCCTTCATTTATGGCCCGATAGCATGGGATTTATTGACGGCCTTAACAAATTTGGACCCTTTTTCTTTTTCGATTTGCTTCGATGACAATCTAATCATTGCTGAAATCAATTATAAAGAGTCACATCAAGTATCACATAAAAACACATGCAAGAACGTTTCTCTCACAGGAATAGTAGATGGCCTAATTTCTACAGACATGACTAGTACTATCCAACATTTTTACTAGCCATCCTTATTCCAATTGTGCGTTTAGAAAAATCGAACGCATCACTTGAAAAGTTAACAGTTGAATTCACAGAATCTTTAACAGCCAAACCAGTCCATAATAACGCAGAAAAGCAGCCTATCTGAGTGCTGAAAGAGAGGCATTGCTATAACCTCACCAAGTTCAATTCCTGACACCAAGTGATTGATCCTCCCAGCAAAGGGCATTCAGTCTTGTGTAATAGGAAACCAGTCTATGTAACTGTAAATGTTGCATGTATTTCATTACAAGTTTGATTGCGAGTTGGTTTTTTCTATGTGGGTTTTGGTAGCTTCATCCTGGTCAGACAGAGATTTAAAAATGGCTGGCTTTGCATTTATAAGCCCCTCCAAAGCCTCAATTGCAGTTTCTATGCTTGTCTCCACAAGCTTCTCAGTAGAAGTCATCTAAATCCATCACAGCTTCAAATATCAGCTAATATAAATAAAACCATGCTTATTTGTAAAGCATTTAGGTTATGGAATATTTAAGAACATGCCAATTAATTTTATTCTCAGATAGTTAGGGGGAATATTATCATCCTCCATATAACATGTTAAACTAGTATTGAGTATATTATTGAAATAACTTCAAACCTTCTTATCAAATAACATTGAACATGAAGAATAAATTGAAATACACAAGGATGATTAATTTCATATAAATACATCTAATGTTTGTGCTGTTTCTGCCTATTGGAATTAAATATTTACCTGGTGAATGAATTCATGTGTAGTGTGAGCATCTTCGATCACTTCCACAGAGAGGTTCTCAACAAAATGTGCCACCTTATTGATGGCCCCATCTTGAGGGAACTCCTCTTCTATATCTTTAGAGATCTCCTCTGTCATACTCGCCACTTTCTCTACTGCCTCTGCTATGTCTTCCACCATTTCTGCTGCTTTCTCCACATCCCCTGTAGTTTGTTATATCCAATCCAAACATTTCAATCAGTTTTTTTGATGGGTAAATTAATGGCCAATATTTGGCCTCTGTAACACCACGGAATTTTCTTGTTTGCACAGAGAAAAGGCGTACTTTCTATTTTCAACAGATCGGCCATATGCCCACCCCATAAGGTTATCACAGATCCAAAGAGCCATCGTAGCCTGCAGGGATTGAAAACACACAATTCAGAAAAAAGCTCAAGATTGAAGAATTCAGGTTTTCTGTCCACACAATCTGTTCCTAATAATTTTTTCAAAACTTTTATTTCTTTATAAACACACAAATCCATGTGACCTTTATTCACAGGGCATTTAAATCCATAGCGAGGATTAAGACAGAGAATTGAATAAAACACAGTAGTAATTACTGACCAGGGTGGGATAAACCAGAGCGCATCATTTTCATTTCCATTTATGTTTATATCTCTGGACCTGCAATAAGCATTCATATTTATTTGGTCAACATATAAAACCAAACTTGTCAGTATTCCTAGTTCATGGGTTGGTTCAATAAAGTTTTCATCAATGTAATCTACAGGGATGGATGAATAAGAATAAAAAAAACACAACAGTATTCTAACCTGATTTCCCCTGCAACATCTCTATGCTTTTCATGATTATGTGCTTGGGAGTGATCAGAGAGGTGTCTTGCTAGGTATAGCTTAAATCCCACGGACTCAGCAACACCCAGTCTTCTTGGCTGCGAAAGGAGAGCACCATAGGCAGATGGTGGTTGCCAAACATTGGCAAACCTAAGATGTGCAGGGGAAGAATATGATGTAGAATCATTGTGGGGAATGACTGGATAATTCTTCCAAGAAGTAGATGTGGCCGATTGGACAGTAGGCAAGTGATTGATGGAAACAGTAGGGCTTGGTCGAATGAATTGTTTACACTTATGGGTACTCATAGCTCTTATTGCAGTGAAGATCCTAACACAGGTTCTGATGAAGAACGATCAATTGCTTTGGTCATAGATATTTGTTCTGCAATAGGGATTGAATACCTTTCTGTATGTTTTAGAAGTCGAAGAGCGAAATATGTGAATTTGTGTGTAGTGTTGGCAAATGGCGGGAGTGTGTGATGCAGAAAATTGATTCGTGGCTTCTAAGTTATATACGTTGCACTGCACTTGATTTATAAATATTCAAGAAAAATGAGTCATCCATTAAAAGACTTGGCGTGGACTCTTCAAGGTCTGTGCCTGTGAAAATTGTGGCAGGGCCGTGGGACCATTATTCTCTAGTAAAGCACTTGTAAGCTGCGAGCTTCAAACATATATGCACAAAGTTGCTTTTGGACAAACTAATGAAAAATGGATGGGTCCAATATATCCACGTGTCTATATATACAAAATTCAGTTCACTAGAAAAATATGAATTTAACATGTTATTGTTGCTACAGAGTGGGTGGGGAGAGAGGGGTTGAAACCTATATAATATTAAAAAAAAAATAAAATAATGTTTAAATTAATAAATTAAAAATAATAAAGATATTAATGTTCATCATAATTAAAATAAACTGTAGTGTAGCTTAGCGATTATGTTTTTTTGCTCTAAATGTTATGGAAATTTTGGCTATATTTAAAAAAATTCAGTACGGATTTTTGTAAATCCAAGTAAAATTTGTCGAACTTTATAATTTTAGGTGCCCTCGAAGTTTTTGATGGTGCTGAATCCATTTCCACCATCAAAAACATGATTCAAACATTACATCTACAAGAATTTTTTAAATTTTTTGCCCCCAGCCACTTTGGGCAATTCCTCCACCTCAGTAGACAATTCCATTTAAAATATTTCAATCTGTATTGTAATTTTACACAACTTATATAGAAATATAAAGTAACAAAAAATTATATATAATTTTTTAATATAAAAAAAATATGTAATTTTTTTCAATACCTAAATATGGATGAGTAGGAAAAAATCAAATTATTAAAGAAATGTAATTTGTTCGTACTTAATATGGAGATAATAAAAAAATATTATTGACATGTCATTCATTCTTAAAACAAAAAATACATTTAACAACAAAAAATATTTTAAGTGTCAATAATAATTAAAATATTTCAATGTCTATATTAAAAACATAATTTTTATATCTACCTTATATAGATAAAAATAAAATAATTTAATTAAAAAAATCTTATATTTTTTACTTTCATGGAAATTATTTTCATTTTTATATGGAATTGAATATATAAGATTTTAAAAATATAAAAAAATATATAGAGAGCTAAAGATTGGGATCATTCTTATTCCATCCATAGCCTTTTTCTAATTCAATGTATGAGAGGCATTTGTAATACTTTCAATATTTAATATGCAATATTTTAGAAATACGAATAATAAAAATAATTAAACATAATGAAGGGACATGTTTTAACATTTTAATGTGGAGAACATGAATTATAAAGAAAATGTTTCAATGTCAACTACTTATATATTATACTAGCCTAGATCCATCTTAACCACCATAAAATATATTTTCACTCTAAAAGATGTTTTCATCTCAAGAGATTTGATCATTCTAAAAGCTTTGTAGATCTAGAGTTAAGATGGATCTAGAATGGTATATGAAAATGAAATTTGACAAGAAAAATAACAACATTTTATTTTATATATATTTTAATTACTGAGTCATATATAAATTAAATGGTAAAGAGACATTAAAACATTTATTTCATAATATATTTCACATTATTAAAGTTAATAAATCATAATTATAAATTCATTTTAAATTATTAGTATTATTATTAATTAACAAAAATTAATATATAAGCTATCTATATACACATTTGAAAAACTATGGAGCAATATCCTTATCTAAGAAAATTTACTAGACTTTACTATGAGATTCTTAATTTGTAAATAGAATTTGCTACAATATTATGGGAAATACCATATTGACTTAGGGTTACCCTTGCTTATGTCCATAGTATGCATATTGAAATGCATAAACCACTTTTTCCAAGAATTTACATGACCTTCCGATCAAAGGTTCATTATAAATGAACAATGTTTTATGGCCCCTTTAATTAGAACTCATGTGGAAACATTTTAATAGACTAACCCAAAGTCTAAACCTTCGTTAACCTTTCCATTGGGACTTTATTCAACCTTCATTAATAAACTTTGGTTAATCTCTAACCCTTATTACTTAACTCTCTGTTTGTTTTCATTACCTGCTCGTCTTAATTATACCATGACCTTTGACTTTGGTTAAAACCTGATTTAACCTTTTAATTCCTTTAACCTGCTTATTTCTATTATAACCTTCGTATAATAGAAATACACCACAAACACACGTAAACTCACCTTTTCACCAATCCTCGGTCTTTGCACATTTACTGATGTTTACCTTTATTAGGTTCACTCTCCATTGTTGATTTCACTCTACAAGATCAATGGTTGTCGCGTGATCTCCATAAATTCTCCGGAACTCAAATAACTTTAACTTGCGTTGATAACATCTCATGTCCGCTTTTCCCCAAGCCTTATCGGCTTCAACCTTCGCCGTAGATCTTACCTTTAATCTCATGGTTGATGCTATACATGATCAACAAAACTAATTGTTGATCCTACACCATAGATCAAAACCCCATTTGATCCAACGCTTCACAATGATATCGGTCGGACAACTTGTACGAGGATTACCCACCTGATAAAGCGGTTTCCTCTCTCCTCTGACGTGCTACGTGTCAGCTGCTTAATGGAATCAGCTGACTCCCCTCTATTAACACACACTGCTTATTCTCAACCCGATAAACCATTTCCGCTTACAAACCCGCTTTTCTTCTTTAATTAACTCCTGAGCTATTTAACGCCCGATGACCGTAGATATTATACCATCGACGGCGACGATGACTCCTTTGGATTCCTCATCTGTTAACTCTTACATTGATCTCCATCGTTCATTTCTTTGAATTTACACTGCGCGATTTAATCTTGGCTCCTTATCTCCTTCAATCTCGTTCGTTGATCTCCAAGATCCAATGGCTCCTATGCATCGCTACACTCTCTTTTGTTTCTTCTCTTTGCTTCATTTTTACGTGGTTTCTTAGTGTCTCTTCTGTGGTTCAGGTTTCTTCAAGGTTATGGTCCTTTTGTTGTTTCACTATGCACTCCCTCCTGAGCTTCGACTTTGATCCTTCTAATGGATTCATCGATCCATTATGATCATTCTCATCATGTTTCTCTTTGTGTCATTGCCGAACTCCGCTTGTAGCTCTGTTACACATAATACACTAACTCACTCATCATTCACCATTTGATACTCAACGACACACTTATACAACTTGGAATTGAATCTGTGTGTGTGTGTGTGTGTGTGTGTGTATATATATATATATATATATATCAACAAACAATTACATGATGAGACTCTATGTCTCTCCTCAGCCTGATCTTCTGATTAATGGCCTCTTTTTCGTCACCTACTGTAGGCTTACAATTACTTCTATCTATCTAATTATCTAACTCTCTATTTCTAACCTCTATCTATGCCTTTTTGGCTTGCATTTATACAAAAGGGGATTCTAAAACCAATTCCTGGTTTAGATCCATAAGCTTCTCAACAAAATCCTAAAATCTCTTTCTCATCCTTAAGGATTCTCTCAAATCCACAAAATCATGAACTAACTCCTAATCTGGATTTTACAATCAATTCTCAAATCCCTCAGCTCTCTCAACTATCCTAAATCTCTCATATTCTCCTACATTCGAGAATATTTACAAATATGCCTCACTATATTCAATTAAATCCTATTCTAGCTTCTCTCATTAAAATCACTCAAAACTCCTAATAATTACATTAATTCAATACTTAGGAAACCAACTTCCTTGAAACACAAGACCCCCTATGTCTACTAAAATACAATGATTTTTCCTTAAGCTGAATGCTCCTTCATCAGACTCCCCAAGTAAGAAAATTTATGACCTCCTGGTCATAAGTCTAGATAATTGATTCCTCCTGGATCCCAGACTTTATTTTGTAACCTGTCTTTGGTTGTCCATTGTTCTATTACTGTTGTTGTCTGCTGTTGTTCTCCAGGTCTCCATACCTTATGTTGCAATGCTCCACTTGCCCTGCTTTCATAATCTGTTGCTGCCTTCCTCTTGTTGTTACTCCTCTCTTTTCTGTTGTTGTCTTCTTCTGAGACACTTTCATCATTAACTTTCTTATCAGTTCAATTTCTCTATCCAGTATATCCTCAATTTGCTGACTATTTTCATCTCTTGATTGATGAAATATCCTTTTTTATTATTCTTCACTTATCCTAATCGCCTCCATTTCATCCTTACCTTCTTCTTTACTATTATTTTGCACCTTTTTAGCTACTGCTCTATTGTCTTTCAGAACAATTTCCTACTTCTGTTTTCTGCACCTGTCAACTTCTTCTTGATTATTATTTATGACAACTTCTTTGTCATCCTTCTTCAGCAATTTATCTTGAACACTTATCCTCCGCTCTTCTAACTTCCTCCTTTGAAAGTCTAATTCTCTATATAACTCAATGATTTTACTTAGAGTAAACTTTGGAAATTTTACACAATCTCCTATTTCTTCATTTGTTATTGACCCATCATCACGTGGCCCTTCTTCCTCTGCTAAATCTTTCTTAACATCCTTTAGTAGATGTTCTTCCTCTTCTTCTTTCATTTGGTTGTCCTCTTGTGCTAAATATGTTCCAGTTTCTACAACAAAATCTTCAATTATAAGACAATCATCATAATAAAAAATATAAGGCCTCTGTACCTCTTCTTCCTTTGGCAACACTTCAGTACACTGCTCTGTTCTCTCTTCTTCTGTCAGCATATCAATATGCTAATTCAAACTCAAAGAACTCTTGAGACTGTCAGCTAGTCTCTCCTTCTCATCATCTGTTTCAATGATGTCTTTTAGCACTTGTCCATTGTAGCGAACTGATTCTTTTCCACTCCCCTTTTCATATTCTGCTTCAAAACTTTCACCTTCTAAAAGGTTTTCTTCTACATTTTTGACAACTTTAAAAGACTTCCTATCTTCTTCCAAACCTGCAATCATACACAAATCATTAATTTTAAAAATACAAGAACTTTCGGTCTCATTTGAGGTTTCAGTCATCAAGTCTTCTGGCTGCTTTGAATCATTCATATGATCCAACCCCTCTTTATCTTCATCACTTTCAAAAAGTAATGGTCCACGTTCTGGTTCACATATCGGAACTTCAACATCTTCTTCAACATCTCCATTTTCCTGTAGCTCAACTCTTTCGAGCTTCTCTATCTTCAATTTGGCATCTATAATCTATTCAAGTTCCCTTAGCTCCTTTATTAATTGCATATTCACCTGCTAATTCCTCTTCTCTTATAGCGTCTGCCACTTCACTTTCTTTCTCATGACATAACCATATTTCTGTTCCATCTCATTTCTCTGCAACATTTCCATTAATACTTTAAATTGAACTATTATCTTAGCCATTTCTTTATCATATTCTTTGTCATTCATTCTCATACCATTTGCCTTGGCATCCTTCTTCTTTTGTCCTCTGCTATGATCTCTTTCAGAACCTCTGCTATGACTGTTACTAGGCATCATCCTTTCCATCTCTATGAGTTCCTCACTCACTCACTATGAGCTTCACTAAAGCCTCTACAACATCAAGTTTTCCCTGCTGCCACTTACCTCACCAAGCTTTCCTTTGTACTTGGTCTTTTGGCAAGCAATTGGTTCTCTATCTCTGAAACCTCCTTAGAGAAATTCTCTTTGCTCCTTCTAGGCTTCAACTCATTTGTACTTTCCAAGAACACAATTGTTCTCTTTATCTAATCTCTGTTGGAATTCTTCAAGGTTCTGCCACATTTCTGCTTTCACTTAGAAACTCTTACTAACTTACTTTATCTCTTAGCAATTCTACCCACATCCTTTGTGGAATTGCCTTTGGGAGTTTCAACAATACTTTTGCATCAATGCAAAGACTACAAATTTCCAATCTTCAAATCCAATTAAAATAAAACCATATCATCTTACCTTCAAGATCTCTGTTTGATCTTGTCCCCCCATTCACCTACACTTTTGAATGGACCGTCCTTTCCACTAGCCTTCAACTGTATCTTCAAACTCTGTTACTTCAAGAACTTACAAAGTCCCTCTTACAGTTTAACTACTGTAATCCTGCTCTAAAATTTCATTCATTCAATATTTGCTAATCATTAGAAAAATTTGCATACCTTCACCTACCTTCAAGATCTCATCACTCCTGCAAATCTGTTTCAACAGATCTTCATGCTTCCACTGCACAAATTTTCAACATTCATTTACTGTCAATCAGATTTAGAATCTGATTCTTTCTTCCAATCTTCCGTCTTTATCTTGGAAAAGATTAACTATCGGCAACAATTTCTCTTTTTTCTGAGTTTTCTTCCACTCAAAAATCTTTACCAGTTTCTTCCATTACTGCTTCTTAAGACTTGATTTTCTTTTGTTGAGATACTTCATTAGTTGTAACTATCAATCTTCAATCTATTTCATCCAACAAAACCCAAATCAGAGTTAAATAAAACAATATTTGCATGATTTCACAAGCAGTCTCCATTCACTCTTCACATTCGAGTGAATCTACATTCTTCAAAACATCGCTGTGGATTTTTTTATGTTCCTGCAATCTCGTTACTCACCTGCCTCTAAGAACTTAATTGTTCTTCTCCAATTTAAATTTAAAACATTTCACAATTCCAATTATACAAATTCATTGGCCATAAATCACTTGCTCTACTTTCCTCAAAATCTGAACGTTCTATCAAAATGCAGGAATATCAAGATTAGTATTCCTCTTACTAATCTCCTAGCTTTACCCTAGTCGCTTAACTGCCAGATTAGAATCTGATCTCCCTTGCTTGCATACACATCTTTCCACATGTCTCTCTTTTAAATTCTTTCAAATAAACTTTCACACATAATTTCTTTGTTCTGCTCTGATACCACTCTGACGCAGGGTTACCCCTGCTTATGTCCATAGTATGCATATTGAAATGCATAAACAATTTCCCCCAGGAATTTATATGACCTTCCGGTCAAAGATTCATTATAAATGAACAATGTTTTATGGTCCCTTTAATTAGATCTCATGTGGAAACATTTTAATAGACTAACCCAAAGTCTAAACCTTCGTTAACCTTTCCATCAGGAGTTTATTCAACCTTCATTAATAAACTTTGGTTAATCTCTAACCCTTATTACTTAACCCTCTGTTTGTTTTCATTACCTGCTCATCTTAATTATACCATGACCTTAGACTTTGGTTAAAACCCGATTTAACCTTTTAATTCCTGTAACCTGCTTATTTCTATTATAACCTTTGTATAATAGAAATACACCACAAACACACGTAAACTTACCTTTTCACCAATCCTCGGCCTTTGCACATTTACCGATGTTTACCTTTATTAGGTTCACTCTCCACCGTTGATTTCACTCCACTAGATCAACGACTGTCGTGTGATCTCCATGCATTCTCCGGAACTCAAATAACTTTATCTTGCATTGATAACATCTTGTGTCTGCTTTTCTCCAAGCCTTATTAGCTTCAACCTTTGCCGTAGATCTTACCTTTAATCTCACAGTTGGTGTTATACCTGATCAACAGAACTAATCGTTGATCCTACACTGTAGATCAAAAACCCATTTGATCCAACGCTTCACAACGATATCGACTGGACAACTTGTATGAGGATTACCCGCCCGATAAAGTAGTTTCCTCTCTCGTTCGACATGCTACGTGTCAACTGCTTAATGGAATTGGCTGACTCCCCTCTATTACCACTCACTACTTATTCTCAACCTGATAAACTATTTCCGCTTACAAACCCACTTTTCTTCTTTAATTAACTCTCGAGCTATTTAATGCCCGATGACCATAGATATTATACCATCGACGACTGCAATGGCTCCTCCGGATTCCTCATCCGTTAACTCTTACATTGATCTATGTCGTTCACTTCTTTGACTTTACGATGTGCGATTTAATCCTGGCCACTTATCTCCTTCAATCTTGTCCATTGATCTCTAAGATCCAATGGCTCCTATGCATCACTACACTCTCTTTTGTTTCTTATCCTTGTTTCGTTTTTACGTGGTTTCTCAGTGTCTCTTTTGTTGTTCAAGTTTCTTCAAGGTTCTGGTCCTTCTGCTGTTTCATTGCGCATTCCCTCTTGAGATTCGATTTTGATCCTTCTAATGGATTCATTGATCCATTATGATCCTTCTCATCATGTTTCTCTCTGTGTCATCGCCGAACTCCGCCTGTAGCTCTGTTACACATAATACACTAACTCACTCATCATTCACCATTCGATAGTCAATGACACACTTATACAACTTGGAATTGAATCTCTGTGCACACACACACACACACACACACACACATATGTATATATATATATATATCAAAAAAAATTACATGATGAGACTCTTTGTCTCTCCTCGGCCTGATCTTTTGATTAATGGCCTATGTTTCATCATCTACTGTAGGCTTACAATTACATCTATCTATCTCATTATCTAACTCTCTATCTCTAACCTCTATCTATGCCTTTTTGGTTTACATTTATACAAAAGGGGATTCTAAAACCAATTCCTGGTTTAGATCCATAAGCTTCTCAACAAAATCCTAAAATATCTTTCTCATCCCTAAGGATTCTCTCAAATCCACAAAATCATGAACTGATTCCTAATCTAGATTTTACAATCAATTCTAAAATCCCTCAATTCTCTCAACTATCCTAAATCTCTCATATTCTCCTTCATTCGAGAATATTTACAAATATGCCTCACTATATTCAATTAAATCTTATTCTAGCTTCTCTCATTAAAATCACTCAAAACTCCTAATAATTACATTAATTCAATACTTAGGAAACCATCTTCCTTGAAACACAAGACCACCTATGTCTACTAAAATACAATGATTTTTCCTTGAGCTGAATGCTCCTCAATCACATATCTTATCAATATCACATGCCCAAAAAACCATTACTACTTGTTTATATGAATTTTTTTTCTAATTATTCAATTTAAATAAAAGAACGAAAATAACCAAACTACTTTGAAGATAAATATCAACCTTTCCTTTGTGTATACTATTAAAAATATTTTAGAACATTCCATGGAAATTAAATCTCTACCATCCACTCCCCGATGGGAGTGAGGAATAGAGAGGAGGACGTTCCTAAGGGAACGCATGGGTGCCTATGGTAAGCACGTGGCTACAAGATGGCGGGAACCTTTCCTTTGTGTATACTACTAAAAATATTTTAGAATATTTCATGGAGATTAAATCTCTACCATCCACTCCCCGATGGGGATGAGGAACAGAGAGGAGGATGTCCCTGATGGAACATATGGGTGCCTATGGTAAACATATGGCTACAGGATGGCGGGTTGTCCTCATGACCCTCCCATATTACCTTGAGTACGAGAGACAAGAAATACCAACATGGGAAACCTCAAGTCACATTGGGTCTTGCGGAGGGTGTTGAGCACATTAACGTTATGGAGGGTGGCAGGCGTGTTCAATGGTCATTCTGCAGCAGGGAGATTTTTGGAGCCTGTGTGTGGAGTGTTGGGAGAAGGGGAGGGTGTTGCAAAGGTGCTCCATGCCGACCAAAGGGTCAACATTGTCGTAGAAGGTTACACCCCTGCTGGTGGGTGTGGGTAGTTGTTAATTGTCGAATTGGGCTTGGCAAGAGCAAGGCTGCAAGAAACGTGGTGTATGTGCGTCTGACGGGGGTGGTTTGCTATGGATTTTGGTTTGTTTGGTGCAGTTTCAGTTTGGGCTATGGGGTGGTGCCATTGGAAAGCCTATCATGGGTTTTGGTTTGCTGGAATTATGAGGGGTCACTTTAAGGAGGGTGTATGTTATTGGTTCAAGGTGGGAAATAACTTTGTAAGTTGTGGGTGCCCGACGCCAGAGGGAGAGGAGGTTCAGCTGGAGTTGGTGGTCTTGACCTCTGCGTGGATTGTTTAGGAGTTATTGGAAGGGTAGTCTTCGTCTCACTTAGGTGGTGTTAGGGCTTCAAGCATGCAGTCAGTTCCTCGCTCAAGGCGGTCCTAACCCAAATGTCGCCTAATTCAGGCAGGCCAGGCATGGCTAAGTACTGACCTCGGCTTGAGCTAGTGTCTAGTAGTGGTGGAGGGAGTCCAGAAGGTCTAAGTGTTGAGGGTTCGAGTTACGCGACTTCAGGAGGTAGAGGTGGTGGCTGGTCGGGGCGTTCTGGACATGCAAGGTCAACTCAAGGGGTAGATGCAGGGGCTCAGCTGGGAGTCGGGGCCACCTTGCTCTGTCTGTTCTACAACGAGGGGGTTCTATTCGTTGTGGTGGTTCTAGGCATCGTGTGCTAGTGCATCAAGGTGACTGCAGTCAGCGACAAGGCTGTTGCATGGAGCACTGTCGAGATGTGGTTCAGTCAATTCTAGATCGTCTGGAGAATTCATAGTGGGTTAGACAGGAGGAGCACACCGAATTGATAACAAATCTGAACAAAATGCATTATTTCAATGTCATACCCAAGAGTGTGTAGTGGTGGTCTAGCACGACTAGAATTTCCTATTAGAGAAGGTCGAGAAACTGGAGGCCTGGATGGCCCATTTTGAGGAGCATGTCCAATGCTCCTTTCGTCCTCCACCACCTCCTAGTACAACTTTGGACAACCCAACCTCCATTTCCTTTGACGACTAGCATAGATATATGGTTTTATATATTATGTCTGTTTACTGGGGCCTATGGACTTTGAAATTGTGGACTGCATCTCTCTTTGTTTTTTTGTTTCATAGTCATATGCTTGCGACAATAGTCAACAAACCTACTTGGTGTGAGATTACCTGTGTTTTCCCTCTGATATATTTCCTTTTGAGACTATGAACATAAATTTGACATAAAAAAAAAATCTCTATCATCCAAAAATATTCTAAAATATTCCACAAAGATTAAATTTTTATCATTTATTTAATAATTATTGATAATTAAATTAAAATTGTGGAAATCTATTCCAAAATAAACATCTCTATCAACATAATTACATTTAATATCTAAAATATATAATTTTTTTTAATAATACATATTTCATAATAAAATAGTTAATAATAAAGTTAAAAATATAAAACTCTATACATATTTATCTTTATCTCTCAACAAGAATATAGAATATACCTTCATTTTCCTTTATTATAAAATTATGTGGACACTAAAAAGCCATAAGCAATGAAAAAATGTAACCGATTTCTAAGTATCCAAACAAAAGCTTCACATTAAAAGTTAGGCATGATCGAAGGATGTCATGGAAAGAAAAAAGACGCGTCTCTAATCAAGCCGTCATCATAGAATTGATGGATGGATGGATGATAAATGTTTGAATGCTTCATCTGTCTTGACGTTTACTTGTGTGTAGATGTGTGAGAATAAAGTAACTTTGAATGTATTGTTTCATCTCACGAAGTGGAGAATAAGAATAAACTCTTGCATTCTGAACTTTCATATTATTAATTTTTAGCAAATTTTATTGTTACTCGAGTTTCTCACCATCTAAAATTTGGAAAAACCAAATTACAACACAAAATTGCAAACTCAATTTTTGAATTTGAACTAAATGCTAAAATGTATAAAAAAATAAAAAGTTTGAGAAAAGTTTAATTAAAAAATCACAACAATCTCATAACAAAGAAACTAGCCTTGATTATTGAAATA
This sequence comes from Pinus taeda, assembly GCA_000404065.3. NCBI lineage: Eukaryota > Viridiplantae > Streptophyta > Pinopsida > Pinales > Pinaceae > Pinus > Pinus taeda. The sequence continues at coordinate 32,910 of APFE030324244.1, read as the reverse complement.
TATATATATGTTTTTGGATTTTTAGATGGGGTTTTTGATTCTAGAAGAGATGAGAGGTAGGTTGCTGTTTACCCATTTCGTCACATGGTCGGGGACATGGTAACACACTTTTTTAAAGGCATTGATATGGCATTTTCAAGCAGAAGAAGGAAATCTTTAATCTTCTATCCAATGCCCAGTACATGAATCACCTCCCATGTAATTGCAAGCCTCACAGGACTCCTTAATCTATCATTGGATCCTCCCACCTACGATATAGTTATGGTCACCTTGTGTGAGTGGTCTTTCATTGTAGCCATTGATGAATGTCTTAATTGCTAGGTTGATGGGCACAACTCATATCACATCACGTGATATATTTTGGAATATAAAAAATAACTTAAAGCTTTGAGGGGGATCCACTGCCTCTTTTGGAAACCATTTTTATAATGCAATATTATTGCAAAAGGGAACCTTAAGGGATAGATTTGGTTTTGTTGGTCATCCATTTTTGCTTTCGGCCACACAACTTGTAGTTCATTATTATAATGCCAACTTTGGAAGAAAGTGACATTTCATGTTGCAAGCCTAGGGTAAAGACACCTTATCCTGCTTTTCTCAATCATTGTAACAAAGGCCTGCAACATTCTCTCGAACCCTAGCATTTGCTTATCTTAGCTCTCTTTGTGGGGAGCAAAGTTAGGGTAGCCCACTCTTAGCAGTGATTTTCTTCATCACTCTGTGTTTTCCATCGACAACTTGCGGTTGCAACTAGTTTTAGTTTCTAAGATTATTCTCTGCAAAGAGTAGCACCTTGAGTTTATCAGCTAGAAACTTTTCTCTAGTGGAGCTGCAAGCCTTCATTTCTTCAATCTTACCATCCTTCCTCTTAGGTTTGCCAACTATCCTTCTCTCTTGGGATTTCTAGTTACCTTCATCTCTGGTTCAGTTTTAGTTTTCTATCTTGTTGGGTTCTTCAGTACAGTTTCTACTGCATTTGTAACAGCGCTGGTGAAAATTCCATGTAAAAATATATAAATACCATAGATGATGGGACACATATTCCAAGCTTAATGGTGGGCAGGACATTCTAGTGGGTGTTCATTTTGTTGTTTATGGTTAAGGAAATTGGCAAAGACAATGGCTAAGGCATTAAAGAGGAAAAAATGTATTTTGACACATTTATTTATGAAAATAATGGAAATTAGGAGAAAAAGGAGGTGAAAGGTCACAGGTTGCATGTGAGGGGGAAAATGAAGGAAAATAATGGAAATTAGGAGAAAAAGGAGGTGAAAGGTCACATGTTGCATATGAGGAGGAAAATGAAGGAAAATAATGGAAAATGAAGAAAATAGAAGCCTCATTAATAAAAAGGATTTTGAGGATCAATTGGTAAGCTTCTTCCTTTCAGTGTGAATCTTTTGTCAGTTTAGATTTGGGAGCTCTTTCATTATTCTCTCTCTCTCTCTCTCTCATACTCTTGGATACTTAGAGTTTTCTTGGAGCACTCTTGGAGGGTGTGGCATACTAGGATTCTTTGAGCAAGAAGGCAAAGGAAAAGTAGGAAAGCATAAGAGGGCATCGGCATCAGCAGCTATATCAGATTGCTTGCAGGTACCAAGTTGCATGTATGATTTTTTCACTAGTTTTGGCATGCATGGCACATGCATGTGGTTTCTTGTTTATGATATGTCATTGGCATGGAGGATGGCCAGGATTGACAGTGGATTGCCTAGCCTTGCCATTTCCTAGATAGCCATGGTGATTGTGGGTTTACTTTCATTGCTTTGCTTTGGTTGGTTCTCATGTTTCCTTAGTTTGGGTTGAGTTATTAATCCTGGCAGCCCTAGTTGAACAAATGCTATAGAATACCTGTAATAGCTTGGGTTGAGTTACTAGTCCTGGAAGCCTTGGTTGAACAAACGCTTTGGAAGCCCTGTAACATCTTAGGTTGAGTTACTAGTCTTGAAAGCCCTGGTTGGAAAAATTCTCTAGAAGCCCTTCGTGGGTTGAGTTACTAGTCCTGAAAGGCTTTGTTGGACAAACGCTCTAGAAGCCCTGTATAAGTTGTGGGTTGAGTTACTAGTTCTGGAACCCTTGGTTGGACAAACGCTCTGGAAGCCTTGTATAAGCTGCGGGTGAAGTTACTAGTTCTGGAAGCTTTGGTTGGACAAACACTCTGGAAGCCCTGGAAGGCTTGGATGGAGACCAATATGATGATGGCTTTTGGTGATGTTCGACTATGAGGTAGAATCAATGTTTGATGGGTTGAGGTGGGTGGCCTCTGGAAGCCCTAGATTAGTTTTGATTGATGTGTTCTCTAAGATCCCACATTCATGCTTGGAATATGGAACGAGGGTGACTGGCTGAAGATAGACTTGTCACTTAGCTCAACCAATCTATGGTTGGGTGGAACGTGGTAGTCCCATCTCCGGTTGGTTTGTTGCATTTATTAATGAAAATATTCATTCCCTTGATTTTCATGTGCAAATGTACTAATGTATATATGGATTTTGATGGTTGATATGTTTATTGTATTTATGTTCCTATTATTTTTTTTATATGCACATTTACCCTGGAAGGTGTTACAGAGTGGTATTAGGGCATGGTTCAAACACTTGGACTGGATGGGCTCTATCATAAGTGAAATGAAGAACAAAGGTTAAATTTTAGACCTTTCTGTGATATCTGATATAATGTTTCTTCTGTGGCATATTAGAAGTTGAAATTTTTTCCATATTGAAGGCAAATCCCACTGATAATGTGGTAAAAATTTTAGATATTGGTTCACAATACTTTAGTAATTATGATTTAAGGAAGATGACCTTTCTGAATCCACCTTTAAACAGGTCATGTTGGAATTTCTCCAATAACTTATATTTTGTGTGCTTTCAGAAGCTGAAAAATTGTGCACATTTAGGGGACATACCACTGATTATGTGGTAGAAATTTCAGATACTAGGATGCAATATTTTAGGATATATGAGTAGAGGGAGTCGAGCCTTCTGAATGCTCCTAAACTCATGCCTTAAACAAGTCACGCTGACATTTTCATTATAAATTCTCTTAAGGGCACTCTTAGGAGCTGAAATTTTTTCCACAATGAGGGGAAATCCCACTGGTATTGTTATAAAAAATTCAGACATTTAGTCGCTATATTTTATGAGATATGACCAGTGGAAGTCGAGCTTTCTGGATACTCCTAGAATTGTGCACTAAATAGGATTGTGTTGGTATTTTTGTTATAAATTTTCATCTATGAAATATCAGATGTTGAATCTTGAACCATAGTGAGGGATAATACCACTGATCATATGGTTCAGTTTCCATAACTTGTACTACTACAATTTATGATATATGCATTGAATCATTCACTATATTAGTTTGCATGCAAAGTGTTTGATGAAATGCTTAAATGGTTCAATGATTAGTTGAATACAAACTGTTTGATAAAATGCCTCAATGAGTATGTTGTATGTGTTTGGGGGTAGTATTGATGTGTAGTAGTATTCTTATAGTTGATATATGCTTACTTGTATGCAAATAGTTTGCTATATTAGTATGCATGTAAAGTGTTTGAAGAAAATATTACATGCAAATGTAATAGTATAGTAGTTGTTTGAAGAAAATGTAAAAGTATGGTAATTGTTTGAAGAAAAAGTTATTTTTTTAGATGGGATAGTATTGTAGTACGATAATATGGATGTAGTTTATATATGCTTATTTGCATGCAATGAATTTGAAGAGTTGCATGTAAGGAATTTGAAAGGTTGCATGCACAGAATTTGAAATTTGCATGTAAGGAAATTGAAAAGTGACATGTTTTTAATTATTATGTTACAAGTGGAATAAGTGCAATGTTTTGAATTAATCTCATACAAATGTATAAGAAATAAAAATCAATTTCTTTTTAAATGTGATTAAATTTAGTAGAGCTTTTGAGATCCCATTTCCATAATTAGACATTGGAGATCGGGCCATTATAGTAGCTTCCTCCTTCTACCTTAGTGTGGACCATGGATAGTAAGGGGGTATGCTTATAGGTTGTTAGTATTGGTGAATGCTGATTTCAAATTAATAGACATGATGTCTTGATTTTTGGAACATGTGACTAACTGTATATGAATTATATGTCACTTACATGTTGATTTCATGATACCTACTTACATCCTTGTATGTTAGGTTACATATTTGAATATTTTGATTACATGTATTAGTCTTGTAGGTTGATTACAAGAATTGATCACTTATGTTTGAATACATGCACTTATGCGTAGGTGTAGTTGATTTGGCATTGCTTATGCATACTATTGGTTGCATGTGGCAATGTGTACAATAGAGTAATGGTTGTTGTTATGCATGTATGGTTGTGGCTATGATTATGTATGTATAGTAGGTCAAACATGCCTTGTCAAGTCATTATATGCAATTTAAGTCATCATGATGCTATTGGATGTTATAATGCTAATGCATTGGTTGAGATAGAGTAGGAGATGCAGATCATTATAATGAGGTTGCAACATTGGACCTTGGGGTAAGCGCAGATCGTCATACAAGTATTGTATGTTTGACATGCAGATATGTAAGTTAAGGATTTTATATGCATTAGGTTTATATACATTAGGTTTATGTACATGTATTTTGATGTTATGGTTACATTCATGATAGATATTGGTTGATTAGTGTAGTTATATGCACATTTGTCAGATAGTCAAGAATGATAGTAACTTGCAGTTGTATGCATTGCTATTGTTGTTTTATATTAGATAACACGATGATTATAATATATGTTGCTGATGAGTATGTTATAGGTTAACTTGTTGATTGTTATATGATAGTTAGCTTGATGATTAGGTTTTATGTTGTTGATGAGCATGATATATAGCTTATTGTTGTTATATGCTATTAGGTTGATGATTAGGGTTATTTCATTGAGATATTGATGTTAAAATTTGGATTGGTCATATGCGTTATGGTTATGTTCATTGCCTTGAAGATATTGATGTTATATGTATTGTGTTAACTTGGTCTGACCTATGCAGATGGTTATGGTTGCGATATTCAGGTATAAACTAGCATATTTGTGAGATGGTGTCATACTAATCTAGATTGACTTTGCATATGTATATGAATTTATGATGTGAACATGTTTGTTAGATATTGTTATCATACTAATCTAGATTGACTTTGCATATGTATGTGAGTTTACGATGTGAACATGTTAGTTAGATATTGTTATGGATATCATGATCTTATGAGTGCTTGAGATGATGTGTTGTACAATTATATCGTGCTAACTAGATTGATTGTGTAGACAATATCACCTCCCCTGAGATACATTAAGGTATCAATTGCTTATGTCATATATTTGGTGCTTGACTGTTGATTATGTCATCTAGTTGATTTATTTAACATGGTATGAATGTTTGATGAATTGCATAATATGAGTATGTGTTCAAATGATCTTGTTTTAAGATAATTGTACTAAAATATATGTGTTGAGACAATTGATATGTACTTGAGTATAGTATGTGATAGTTGTAGTATTATGACTGATGACTATGAGTTGACTATGGATTATGACATGATTGTTAGTCTTGGTAACGATTGATTTCAAATTAATAGATATGATTGTCTTGACATTTGGAACATGTGGTTGACATGTGTGAGCAGTTGCAGGGTAACATGCTTGGTATTAGCATGACAAGGTAATAGTTGATGTGTCTATATAACTAACAGTTGGGTGGTGTGACATCATATACAAAGCCTCGATTCCAACAAGGTAGAAAGGTAAAAGAAAGGAATTGGGCAAGAATTCCTTTGGCTATGTTTGGAAACCCTAATTTCAAATGAATGAGTGCTTTGCACACATGAAGTCTTCTTAACCTTGATTTTGTTTGACATTATGTGGATATGTGCTATATTCATGAACATGCACTTGATAGGTATATTAGCTAGTCTTTAGCTACAGGTTGATCTATTAAAGGATTGGAGTCCCTTGAGAGATGGCGTGGATGTGTTCAGTTGCAAGCAGCGTGCTTGGAACAATTAGATGAGGTAACTAGTGTATTATTATGCTTAATTATATATTGACAATTATGTGTTTATGGTAGCATGATGCAGGGAGTTGCATGGCAAGACAAGTTGCCATGAAATATTGAAGATGGCTCAAGTTGAGCTTTCCTTGGGAACGATGGGGATTGAGTCATGGTGTCAATCTTGTGCTTTTGGTCTTTTGAGCTTGATTTGCAGTTTTGTATATGTCTGGTGCAAGGCTTTGCCACTTTGTTGTAGTGTCATATCATTATGGGCTTTCGTGGTCTTCTTCTTGGTTTTTTCTTGTCTTCTCTTTTATTGTTTTGAGTCTTGGGAATTGGTTGGGAAAAAGAAAAGTTGATGGAGCTCGGGGACAGCTGTGTGGTATCCAAAAGGTAATGTAAAATTTATATGAAGCTCAGTACATGAGTAAGCGCAATGAAAGGTAAGGCTATGATAGTCGTTTGGACTGGCTAGGTCCATTATGGTAAATGGACAGTAGTAGTATAGCAATGAGAAAGGTAACATGAAAATGTAAAGTAAATGGATTTGAGGCATCATATGCCTTGGCTATGTTGGGGACTGTTGTTGTCAATGTTGTTCATGTGTTGCATGAATAAACGAATTTCTCTTAACCTAGAGCTTGTGTTTTCTAGTAATTATGTGATGATTATGATTATGATGATGTTTATATATGTATACATGGATGTATGTATGTCATTGTATGACGAGGTGATGGTTGTTTTATGCTAACAATTATATATGTATGTATGTATGTATCTATGTCATTGTCTCATAGGAATTGTCAAGGATCATTCTTGTGAAGGAATAATTGTTGACGCAATTGAATGGAATGAAGAGGTTCTTGGTTCATGAGGAATCAAGTGGGAAGAGTAGTCATGACAAATATATGAGGTCAGCATCATGTGGTTATGAGTTATGACTATGTTGTGGACATGTTATACCAAAGGATACACAAGCACAATGAAAGCAACGTGGTCCGTGGCATGCTAAGACAAGGTTGCTTGGTAGAGTCAATGTGGTTCTGGATGTGTCGTACTACTGTTATGCATATGTTGTATATGTTGCATCTATGATGTGTGCACTTGTGGTGTTGTGTATACATAGCATGTGTACATGTTATTTATGTAATGTTATGTACAGGATGGTACAAATAGTGTTTTATGAATGTTACATATTCAATACTGGGAAAGATGGTGCTATGTACATGTTGGATATGTGGTATTGTGTACATTTTGTAATGTGTGCATGATGTATACATGGTGTTGTGTGCATATGGTGCTATGTGCATGTTGGATATGTAGTGTTGTGTACAAATGATGCTATGTACGTCTTGGATATGCAGTGCTATGTACAAGTGGTGTTGCGTGCATGTGGTATATTGGTACTATGTACACATGGTGTGGTGTGCATAATTGTAAAAGTGGTGCCATGTGCATGTGGTGTTGTGTACATATTGTACAAGTGGAACTGTGTGCATGTGGTGCTATGTACATGTGGCGCTATGTACATGTGGTGTTGTGTACATGTCGTGCATGTGAAACTATGTACATGTGGTATTGTGTACACATTATACAAGTGGTGTAGTGTACATGTGGCATTGCGTACATGTTGTGCAGGTGGTGCCATGTACATGTGATTTTGTGCACATGTTGTGAAGGTGGTGTGGTGTACCGATGGTATTGTGTACATGTTGTACATATGGTACTGGTGCACGTGTGGTATTGTGTGCATGTCATACATGTTGTGTTGAGGGCATGTGGTATTATGTATGTGCATCATGTAGTCATGATATTGTGGTGTGTGTACTCTATGTAGGTACATGTATTGGGTGGTATTGCACATCGGGTATAGATGGATGCACTATGTTATATGCTAGTTGTAGGTGTATGCATTGTATGGGTGGCCTCTGGAAGCCCTAGATGAGTTTTGATTGATTTGTTCTCTAAGATCCCACATTCATGTTTGGAATATTTCACAAGGGTGATTGGCTGAAGGGAGACATGGCTTAGCCAATCTATGGTTGGGTGGAATGTGGTAGTCCCATCTCCGGTTGGTTCATTGCATTTATTAATGAAAAAATTCATTCCCTTGATTTTCATGTGCAAATGTACTGATGTATATATGGATTTTGATGGCTGGTATGTTTGTTGTATTTTTGTTCCTATTATCTTTTTTATATGCACATTTACCCTGGAAGGTGTTACAACATTTTATTGTTCTTTACCATAGTTTGGTCCGATATCTTGGAGGTTGGGCCCCTTGGGTATCTGCAGGGCTAGGCTTATATAGGCTTCTAAGGTTTTTGAAGGGTTAAACTTCTCTAGGCTCTCCCTTTTAGTCCCCCCCTTCATATTGGGTCGTGCTCTAGGTTTTTGTTTCATTGTCCACCTTTCTTTGATCTCTCCCCTATCCCACTCCCTAGACAAACTCTCCTCCTCCTCCTCCTCACAAATAAATTCTTTCCTCATGTAGTAGAGAAGCCCCAACAACGAGTTTGTGTTTGTTTGCATACTATCAAGAGAATTGGGATTAGGGATGTACAAGAGCTTTGAAAATAAGGTTATGGGAGCTCACTCACCCTCCAATCCAAGCAGATATTACTCATCCTGAGATGGAGATTTCCAACCAACAACATCTTCTCTTGGACATGAAAGTTTTGGTTGATGTGTCCCAATGTAGGACACATGCACAGTTAATACAACCAATACATGTACACAATGGACATCTATTAGCACGTGAAATATCTACATGGTAAAGTATTACTAGACAAACACGAAAACCAAGAGGACCTTCTCCCCTCTCTGGACCAATTGCAGCGCCAAATGTCTATTCTAGATCATCAGCGGGAGCACATTGAAAAACATATAAGTGTTCCTCCAGATCTTGGCTACTCTTTGAGCAACAACAAGGAGCCTATTCTAGTAGTGGCAACAAATTCATACCCTTCTTCCTAGCTAATCTCTTCGTGCTATGGTATTAGTTTTTCAGTTTATGTTATTTCCTCAAATTCCTCAATGTCTTAAAGGCCCAATATAGTACATATGCATTTTGAATTTTGTCTCTATAGGCAACATTTTATCCTGTGACTCCCTAAAAAGTCTACAATTTTGGATATTATTAGATTTCCATAGTGAGTGACCCCTCTAAAATATATATTATTGGAATTCAATATATTTCAAATAATATTGAATAATCCATATATATAAACTATAGAACATATCTAATATATGTGCTTATAGTATACACTTAATATTTAAATAATTAATAATATATATTGGATTTTGTAATATATGTGCTTATGCTATACACTTAATGCTTAAATAATTAATACTCATAATGTTAAGGAAAACGTCTGTGGAGAACTTGATGCAAGCAAGTTGGGGTTTGGTGACCTGTAGTATGCCAATAAACCCTGAAGGTTCTGCCTAAATATGCTAGGCCTGCATCTGACAGGGGTGATGCAAGCCCCAAAGGGGGGGGGGGGGGGGGAGAGATCCCCTCCTACTGTAGCGTAGCTGCCAATGAATCAAGTGGGAAAACCTACCACTATTTCAATCCCTCTGAAGTTGCTGACCCTAACAATGGTCCTATCCTTGGAGCCCAATGGCAGGCAAGAAGTCGTGGGAAATGTTTGTTGTGTGCAACAGAGAAACCCCTTTTTGTAATCCCACTTAACAAATTGGTAAAATATCAAAATTACATGAAGGATCATGCAATGATATGCAAAGTCATTAGAGTATGGCCAATAGAGAAGGATTTGATAAAATGGATAAAACAAAAATGGCAGCTAAAAGGTCATATAGAACTCAAACTAGGAGCCAGAGAATTCTTTACAGTAATATTCTCGAACCTGCCAGATAAGGAAAAGGTTTTTGAAAATGGTCCATATTTTTACCATAATGTAGGGCTCTTCATGCGATACTAGGAGGAATGCTATAACCTAGATAAGGAGCAATTTTTGGCAGCCCCTATTTGGGTTCACCTCTTTGGCCTCCCAATGGATTTATGGGATCCAAAAATACTGAAGGCTTTGGTAACTCAATAGGAAGATTTGTGAAAATAGAAGAATCCACACGTAGGGTAAGATACACCTCCTATGTCTGAATTTGTGCCTATATGAATATCTCGGATCCCATCCCTAACGCAGTGGAAATTGAGTACCAAGAAGAGATTTGGAAACAAACCATGGATTACGAGCACATCCTGTTTCGCTGCTATTGGTGTCATGAGTATGACCACCTCTACAAAGCATGCTCATTGAACCAGGTTGGCTTGGCAGACCTAAAGGAGCATCAGGAAAAGAATCCCTCACAAGAAACACATGAGGGGTTCAAAGAGATCATGCACAAAAGGAAGAACATGAGGACACAATAGAATTTAGGATCTAAGAACCAAAAGTAAAGGGAAAACAATAATAGATATGAGGTGCTATAAGAGGAAGGGGAAACCTCAAAAGAGACTGAACCAACAGAGAATTAGGACATGGATAGGGGAAGCAATCCCACCAAATCCATGACCACCCCAAAGAGGAAAGCCCAAATAGATTTGACAAAGAATGAAGATTCAGAACCAATAAATCTCATTGCAATGGAAGTCGATGCTACTAGGGAAGAGTTGAGCATGGAGGAAGTGGTTCAAAAAATACTCTTGAACAAATGGAGGCACCTAGATGAAAATTCATCCTAGAGGACCAAAAGACACATTCCAACAATACATGGCTAACCAAGGGTAGAGGCACGAAGATCTAGCGGAACAAATAGCCATGCAACAAGATAGCTCACAGGAACAACAAATTCAAAGCAAAGGAGGGAAGAAAAGGGGACGGAGAAACCTGCAGGAGTCAATACAAATAATGGGAGAGATGTTGGTTAATAAAGGAAGGGTAATACCATTCTTAGCGGTATTTCAACAACTCCAAAAAGTTTCCCAATGATATTTATCTCTTGGAAGGTGATGGGCCTTAAAAGTCGAGGCAAACAGAGATACTTACAAGATAGATGGAAAACAAGGAAGCCACATATCATGCTTCTCCAGGAAACCAAGGTATCAGGGGAGAAAATAGAGGATATTCTTAGAAAAATTAAACCCAAATACGAAGCAGTAGTAATAAATGCAAAAGTAAGTGCAATATTGTGGAATGTCAGGGAGGTAATGGTAGATTATTGGACGGGAATGCCATGCATTTTGACAAGTTGATTTCACAACATTGGAACCAGGGAATGGATTATTATCTCAGCAGTATACCACCCTCACACTATAGGAGAGAAGGAAAGCTTCCTTCAAAGTATAAGGAAACTGAGTCAAATGCATACAAAAAAATTATGGTTAATAGGAGGGGATTTCAATTTGATAACTTCACTAGCAGAGAAAAAAAGAGGGATAAGGAGAGAAGAAAGAGAAATGGAACAGTTCAGGGACATGCAAGCGGATCTGTAGCTGGTCGACATTCCAACCATTAATGGAACACATACCTAGAATAATCGCAGGGGAGGAGCCCGTCAGGTAGCATCAAGGTTGGATTTTTTTTTGGAAACTGAATACTTTATAAGCAGGGATGTTTACTATGAAGCCTCGATTCTGCCATGCATAGGCTCAGATCATTGACCTATCTGGTTGGAAGTAGACCTGAAAGAGGGGTAGAAAAACCAACCCTTTTGGTTTGAAGCCTTTTGGTTGCGCAATCCATCCTTCCTTGAAAAAGTGAAGGATTGGTGGACCTCAAGTACTGAACAGAGGAGAAATGTAATGCATACATTCCATCTATGCCTAAAAGAGCTCAAGGGAAAGATTAAGAAATGGAACAAAGAGGAATTTGGCAACATCCAGCACGATCAAGAACAACTCCAGGTACGAATGCAACAAGTCCAACAACAAATGATAACAAACAGCTGCTCGAGCTCCTTAGTGGAGGAAGAAGGAAAATTTATGACCAGGATTGAAGGAAGGAGGAAATAAGAAGAGATTTTATGGAAGCAAAAGTTGAGATTTCAATGGCTCTAGAAGGGAGAAAGAAACACCCACTTCTTCCATAAGGTGTTAGGTCCCTATAATACTAGTGATTCCCCCATAACTTTTTTCATTGTAGCCCTTATTAGTATTATTGTGCCCCTATTGGCCCCATATTGTTATTATTGTGCCCCATAGAAGCCCACTATTGTTATTTTTGTGCCCTTGTATTATTATTGTTAGGTTGGCTTTGATTATATTGTGACCCCTTAGACTCCTATATATAGAAATGAGGTTTTGTCATTTGTGTCATCCAAGAATTTCATTTGTGTAATGTAAAGGAGGTTTCCCCATTGCAAATGCTAATTTTGAAATCGTTGATCTATATTTTCTTCTATTTTGTGAGTTGGTTACATAACATTTAGTATTAGAGCTTTGGATTCTAGGGTTTCACTGCTCCAAACAGGTGATCATGGAAGTTTCGCTATAATTTTTTTTCTACAACATTTCAAAAGCAGAAATTAAAACCCATTTGAGCCAAAATATCAATTAACCTCGGATCCTAAGTTCAGATCTTGTTTCAATATATTTGCAGAGATAGGATCCAAGGAATTTAGCGTTTTTGTAGGCTTCCGAATTATATCTCAAACATGTGACTTGGGGAAACTTGTCATAACTTTCTCTCTGAGAATCAGATTGAAATTTCGTAAAAGGTTACAAAAAGAGAATGACCTGTAGTTAGATTTTTATCAGTTTTAGGTCATAAGGCTGGAACAATGTCACGTGGACTTCCTACAAGTTCTCTATACTAAACAAGTCTATAATCAGGTGATCATAAGAGATTTGGAATAAATCTTCCTTAGAGAATCCAATCTTGATTAGAATTGCATGGTTGGAAAGAGGACTCAGAGGGCTACCGCATGACACAATTTCAGACCTTGGAGATCTGAAATTATAGAGATACAATAGATGCAATATCGAGCTCCTACAAAGTGAAAAAAGGTGTTTACTTCTTTTTTAAAATTTTGCATAAGTTTGGTTTGAAAAAATAGTTTGAAGGAATTAAAAGGGCATAGTGAAGCATTATTATCATTAATTGATGCCCCGAAGAAAGAAAATGGAAACACCTAGTAAGAAACCTGAAATATCTAGCATGACTCATGACTAAGAGGAAGAAATGCAACATGATATATCAAAATTACGAGACCAAGTGCAACAAAATTCATTCTCACAAAAAATAACAAAAGCTAAGATGGATAGTTTAAAGAAAGGCATGGAAGCTAAGATGGATGGTGTGGAAGCTAAGATGGATGGTTTAAAGAAAGGCATGTAAGCTAAGATGGATCGTACAAAAGAAAAACATAAAGGCAACATGGAATATTTGAAGATAGGTGTGGAAGCTAAGATGGATGGTATAGAAGAAAAACTTAAAGGAAACATGGAAGATTTGAAGATAAATTTGACAAATTTGTTACAAGAAATGCTTAATAATGGCGAAAGGGTAGTAAAGTAAACTCATGAGGAAAAAAAGAAGAAATGTTAATGATGATTTCATAGACTCTAATGGTGGATTGAAGACCCACGATGTTCCAAAGATCTATATGAGGAAGTTTGATGGCAAGGATCCTGTAATATGGATACTATAGATGGAGAAATATTTAAATCTCCATAATGTGAAAAACACACAAAAGGTACGCATTGCAACTTTATATTTAAAACCAAATCAGTTTGTATGGTATGGATGAGTTTGCTCTCGTAAATAAATTTTCAGTTGGGCAATTTTTACAGAAGAAATGATAGCACATTATGAGAATACAAAAAGGAAAACTTTTTTTAGCTCATTGATAAATCTCAAACAAAATGGTTCAATGATGGAGCACGTTAAGGACTTCAAAAAATTAAATATAAGGGTAAAAGATATTCCAGAGGAGCATAGGTTTGATGTGTTCAATGGGACTTGTTGTCTTGTGGGGCCCTGACCTAGATTCAACGTTAATTAGCCAAAGAAATCCCTACACTACTGGTCCTTTCGACATCAATCTGTGGAGTGCGGAATGAGGTCTCACCTGAAGAAGTATGGGGGGATGAAGGAACCAAGTTTTCGCACCCTAAGATGGTTGTGATGTTGGTTTTATACCTTCAACTATTTCCTCAGGCAAGTCGATAAGACTTTTAGGGCTTATCAATATATTCTCCTTATTCATCCTTTTAACCTCCATGAAGGTCTACGATAGTCCTTCACGCAACATAATAGGTGGTTCAGGCACTTACGCGCCTCTACTGTGTAAGTACCTGAATTATGTTAAGTGTTGGCCAAATTTAACATGCATTTATGATTATCTTTGCGTAAACGTATATCTCTTCTTGCGGTGATATAAGACAGGGAAATATATAGTTTCGTGCATCAGAATAACAATAAAACATAAACCCAGTGTTCAATATAACATAATCACATGCAATTAATAGAATTAGAATACACAGGTAATTCCATAATACTCCTCTTTATTATTGATTCAAATATCTAGTACAGACTCTAACTACCCTGCGCACATAGTTGCAGGGGTTTGCGCACTCATCTGTGGAATTCTACCCTAGTCCTTTGTGCACTCAACTGCAAAGCCTCTTCCTACGCTAAGACTGTTAAGGGATAAATTCCCCTAGGGCCTTGGGTTGATACCCTAGCAGATCGGAGGTTATCTACACAGAGAAACATAGCTTCCAGATAGCCATGATGCTAATATAAACAAACTCTACAATGAGAGGTGTACCTGGGGGTCCTTCATTTGGGAAGATCCAGCCAGGGTCCAAACCCTCTTGGAGTTCTTTTTGCTCCTTCAAAAGCTCATTGTGCAGGAGGCATGAACGAACACTCCATATGATTGGGAGAGATAACCAATCAGGGGAGAACTAACTCAATAACAAGGTTAAGGCGTACCTAAGTCAAACTAAATCCCACCCAAATGGGGAAAGATTTGCTTTGAGTGCTTTATCCAAGGGCGACACGACTGACTCTAGCTGCCAACAATAAGTGGAAACATTGTCCCGTTCCTACTCTTTTTAGAAATATATAATTTTTTTGTCTTTTTCGTTAAGCTGGAAAAAGAATAAAAGAATGCTATAGTACAGTGGAAAGAACGAGTGTCAGTGAAGCAAATGATCTAGTTCCTGGGATTGGAACAATCCTATGCTCAATGCAGGGAGGCGAAAACTAGTCAAATACACTCAAAGGTGTGTTCCTTCCACGGGTCTAGGTGTGTCAAGTTGCAGAAGTTGAAGGCATGCAAGTTTTATTTTGCAGTCATCATGGTCAAAATTTTTCTTAAACACGAGTCCAAGTGAAGCCGGCTCAAGGCCAAAAGGTGCAAGTGGTCAAAATGCAATGCAGTAGTACAACTCAACACAAAGGAGCGTCTAGGGTATAAGGCCAGAACAAAGCGAAGAAGCAAAGAGGAATGTGTCTTCATCGCATAAGTCATGGCGGGACTACAGAGGGCTCCCGAGCCTACTCAGATCGAAGCAGCATGGGAAACAAATGTCAGTGAGGTGCTAACTACGATGCCCATGAAAAGGATGGCTCTACCATCGTGTCATGATTTAAAAATCGGCGAGTGAAGGTGGTTTATGAACCATAACATGATGGGATCGACCTTATGTCAAGTGTATCGATAAATGGAGGCTAGTATGTATAATGAAACGGAAAAATGGCTTCCCTAACCTATATGCCAGTGAGAAAACGATACCTGCCATGACGGGTCAGTAGTGATGGAATCGTCTCGAAACTGTCAAAAAAGCGTCCAAAATGTCCTGAAAATCAAACCATTCTTGACATTACAAGCTCCCAAGTTAAAAGTTACATGAGGCCAAGCAAAATCAAGTTTTAAAAAATTTTGCATTTTCAAAGCCTATAAAATAGTTTTTGGACTCACCATTTTCACTATTTGATTTTGAGAGAAAAGGAGTGGAGCAAAAGGAGCAAACTTTTCCATACGCCAAATTCAACCATTCAGATCCTTCCAAAATCTCCAGGTAACCCTTAAACTTGTCGTGCAATCAATTGTGACTAGTTTTAGAATTTTTAATTTATGTTTTATTGTTGAATTTTTTGTCAAAAATTTCACTGCGGCGTATACGTGGGTTGGACATATAAAACCCGAGTACACGTAGGCCCTACACACGACTATGTGTAAATGGACCTGCGTATACACCGTGAACATTTCAAGCAAAAAAAACTAACGGTCTAAATTCATTTTTTTCTTCAGGATGCCAGTCACTTGGCGAGAAAGAGAGCATACCTCAGTGGATGATGAGGTTATGAATGATCCCAATGCTTTGGATGCCTTATGGGGATGTGGTTTGCTAAAATTCTTCAAAATGCCAAATATGAAAGCAAACACTCGCCTGCTTGAGATGCTCATTCACTACTGGAGCGTCGAGGATGATTTGTTTATGATTGACCAGATGCCACTCAGGATAGAAATGGAAGACATTTATTTCATCACAGGCCTTTCCCGAAGGGGAGAGGTAGTACATTCTAGGGGTAGGACACGAGGCAATCTCTCGATCGAGGACTATGTACATATATATTGCCCGAGACATCCAAAAAAGTTTGGAAGTCAAATTACAATCGCACATGTGGAGAGTTTATCGTTGAGGATAATCCTGTTCACTATAGCTAGAGTGAACGGATTAGCTTCTCTTCACTGGGAATCACGGCTAGCCATGAGCTTGGCAGTAGATTTTCTCACCATTGTATTTGACTGGTGTACTCCTCTTGTAGCCAACTTGAAAAGCAAGCTTACTTCCATCAAGAGAGGGCAGACCAAAACCTTTGGATACAGAACTATTTTGTGCTCTTTCCTTTTTGAGAGGGTCCCCGCACTTCATCTTAGAGTACCAGTTTCAATCAGCACCCCACGAGATCCACGAATGGGTAGGTGGGTTGACTTGATGAAACGTCTAGGAGGTGGGGACGTTCCACAGATTGCATTTGATGATGAATTCTTCTCCTAGTGGGAGAAGCAGATCATTGCCATAGATGACTACCCTTATGCTGGGTTGGACTTCCAAGGAGATCTCGATCTAGTATTACTACCGACCGCAGCATGGGGCAACATTGGTAAGTGTTTTTTTATTTTTATAATTTTTTGTGATTTTTCAAATATAATAATGAAATTTGAAAAATGTTTTTGATAGGATTCAAATGAATAATATTATGATCATGTTCTAGATATTAGGTCGGTACGACCAGATGAGTTCCCAAGGCATATACATCGCGGCCGAGGGGCTGAAGAGGTAGCTACAGACACAGAGCGAATTCTACACACAGTTTAGCAGCACTTGGTGAGACTAACTCACGGAGTACCGATGGCGGTCGTAGAGGACCTTCCTATAGATATGCAGCGTCATGTGGTTGGCATGCCACGAGACTAGGTTCGCACTCTTAGGCGTGTGGGCAATGCAGTAGTTGCCTACTTAGCTGCTCATCCTGAGCCGGGCCATTAGATATACTGGACATGATTATGGGCATTTGAGTCCCAATTTTGTATATTATTTTGGAAAGACTTATGTACACTCGAGATGTTTTATGATATACAATTCAAATTTTTGATGCTTGATTTTATTGTGTTGAATGATTGATGTGCCAGTCTAATGCTTGATTAGCGATAGAACCAGCTAACCAATTATGAGATCTTGGAATGTGCAAATAATTAATATAAGTAAATGATCTTTGCAACAACCTCACCCTTAAATACTAGTGATATAAAAATGGATCCCTTACTCGATAAATGTTATTCAATTGTGACGCTATCAATTGTGAATCGAGATAAACTACCAACGAGTCGATTTTGTGGGAAATTACCTCTGTTAGTAAATTAATGACGACAGTATACTTGGCCATATTATTTGAAGCGGGACCAATCCATACTCCCCTTGATACCATCAACTGACCAGTTGGATAGTAGAGTACCCAAGCTACGGAAGCGAGGTTCTGAGTGTGCCGACTAGCACCATTGGAGAATCCAAAATAGACCAAGTCATCCATCAACACCTGCCACAACAGACCAAAAGTGTTGATATCAAAAAATCTTGATGATATATGTACAAATATACAAAATGTACAAAGAAGCCATTGCCTAGCTGCTACTTAAGAAAAGTACTTCTTGAGGTAGAGCCCGTTTCGGGGCTCTGCCAACTTGTTTCCTTCAAAATCAATTAACTCATACGATCCTTTTTCTAAAACTCTTTTAATTATAAAGGGACCGTACCACATAGGCTTGAACTTGCCTACCCCCAAGGTGTCCTTATCTTGATCATAGACCAAGACAAGGTCGCCTTCAGAAAAGACTCGAGGACGAATAAATTTATCATACTGAGTTTTAACCCTTTTCTTGTGAGCCTCATTGACTGTGGCTACATCTAGATGCTACTCATCAAGATGTTCCAAATGAAGGAGGCGCTCTTCAAGACTAGAAGTCTCTGGAAGGAGCTCAACAACGAACTTAAGAGATGGGATTTCACATTCATCAGGAAAGATAGATTCCATCCCATAAACTAACTGAAAAGGTGTAAAACTTGTGGCAGTCTTTACGGAGGTTCAGTACGCCCAAAGAGACGGGTACAACATAAGATGCCAATTGGACTGATTTTTTTCAATCATCCTTCGTAGGATCATCTTAAGGGTTTTGTTCACTGCCTCAACCTATCCATATGCCTGAGGATAATAAGGAGATGAATGTTCCTGCCAAAAACCCAATTTGAGAGCCAATTTAGACATTAGTTGATTCTGGAAATGACTGCCATGGTCAGTGACAATCTCTCTCGAGATACCGAATCTTGAGATAATCTGACTAAAAAGGAAAAATACCACTATTTCACTATCGTTTTTATAAGTGGGCATGGCCTCAACCCACTTCGTGAAGTAGTCTACGGCCACAATAATGTACTTGTGATTCGCTGCTGAAGGCAGATTACAAGTTGTAAAATCAATACCCCACTTAGTAAAGGGACTGATAGTGACAACAGGAAAAAGAGGAGCTGGATGTGGAAGAGCAAAGGCCAAAAATAGCCGGCACGCAAGATATGCTGAGCTGTAGAAAGCCCTGAAAGATGACCACCACAAGCTCTATTGTGGCAGTCATTGAGCATTGACTCAGCTTCCTCTAGTGTTAAACAGTGCCGAAGGATTGAATCAACTCCGTTATAATGTATCACCAATGATAACATAATTTTTATCCAGGTGACATAACTGTCGATGTTCATCCTTAGAGAAAGTAGAGGGAAACTTCAAAGTCTGGAGATAGACAATGATATCCCCATACCAAGGGTCAAGTGAAGAGATGAGGAATAAATGTTCATCAGGAAAACTTTCCTCATAAATAGTATCCTCTCCACAAGGCAGCTCTGAAATTAGCTTGACAAAAACCATAGATTTCTTAGACTTAGCGGACAAGAACTTGAGATCAAATTCTTGTAAAATAAATATCCATCAATTATATTTTCCCCCAATCACTCGCCTACTGAGGACAAATTGAAATGGATTGACCGCTGCTAAGACAAAGGTTTTGCGTAGCAAGATATAATGGTGGAGCCACTAAACAGCATGGACAGCTGCCAAGGCCAACTTTTCAACAGGAGAATAGCGAAGTTCAGGACCTATCAAGCCTCAGCTCAAATAATAAATCACGTGCTTAGTGATAGCGTCGTCTTCCTAAACGAGAACCATACCGATGGTTGATTCTGCTGTAGCGAGATATAAAAGGAAGTCCCTACCATAATACGGTGGACTCAAAAGTGAGGCAGAGACTAATGCCTTTTTCAAAGCATTGAATGACTGCTACACAAAGTCATCCCATACGAATGGAACTCCTTTCCATAGGAAACGCATGAACCCTTTAGTGATCTCGGCATAATTCGCTATAAACTGTCTTAAGAAATTAGCCTTCCCTTGAAGACTTTGAAGTTGCCTAATTAAGGACGGGGGAGGCAATTGAATTATTGCCTCTACCTTGAAGAGATCAACCTTAATCCCTTCATTTGACATGATGAACCCTAATAACCGACCAGATGTAACCGCTAAAATACACTTATTGGGATTCAACCAGATCTTGTAAAATCTACATCGCTCAAAAACCAAGCGAAGATGACTAGGATGATTAGTTTTCTTTTGAGAACGAGCAGCTAGATCATCCAAGTATGCTTCGATGATATGTTTAATGTCATGGAAAGCATATGACATGGTCCGCTGGAAGGTAGCTCCAACATTTTTAAGACCAAAAGGCATCTTTCTATATGCAGAGTTACCCCAGGGACATATAAAAGATGTCTTATGTTGATCTTCAGGATAGATAGAGATCTGATTATAACCGAATAAACCATCCATGAAGGAGAAAATCTCATTACCGGCACACTCATCAATAATCTGATCAATGAACTGGGTGGGGTAATTATCTTTCAGACAAGCCTTGTTTAGGTCGCTAAAGTCGATGCATACTCGGATTGTTCCTTGCTTTTCATCCACAGGGACTGGATTAGAAACCCAATCGGTAAGAGGAACAAGGTATATAAAACCCGCCTTGAGTAGCTTCTCTACCTCAGGTTTAATGGTTGCTGCTTTCCTAGGATTAACCAGTCGAAGCCTTTGATGAACTGGTTTGGAGTTTTCATACGTCTTGATCTCATGTTGAACTATAGAAGGGTCAATGCTAGGGATTTCTTCATAAGACCAAGCGAATACATCTCAAAATTCCTTGAAAAGTTCGGTGTAAATTTGAATTTCTTCAGGGGAACATTCGACTTCGATGAAGAGATTCTCGATTACGTTAGGGTTCCTAGAGATGTTTATAGATATCATTTTTGAAATCACCGACATATTAGCTTCGGCACGAAAGTGTGCTGGAGCCAAAGGATTTGATATCGTACAAACATCACTAGTAAAGAGCTCGGAGAACCTAGATTCTACTTCCTGCAATGGAGGAAGAAAATATGAACGATGGTGTAAGTCTTCCTAAGGTCGATCTACACCCATCATTACTTCTAGGATTGCTTCTTCAGAAGGCAAAACTATATCTAAGCATTCCATGGTGGAGGTAGAATCAAGGGTCCAGGCCGGGGCCACATCACCATCTAGCTCCTCCTCAGAAAAAGGAGTAGAGTGGTTGTCTGCAGAGTTAACGATAGACTGATATCGAAGCTCAGCTGCAGACATAGGGAATGCCATTCCATTGATCCTTCAGCTAATGTGGTCGTAGGTGAAGGCAAGGTCTAAGGGTCTGAAAAATAATGAGTTGAGAAGAACTCTTCTCGAGGAGACTCCTTAGATGATGAAATGACATTGATTCTAGCAATAGGAGAGGGAAAATCAAAGGTACCCATCAATGAAAAATACATCCCAAATCCTAGATTCTCAGTAGGCAGACGAGGGTTATCCACTAAAGGAAAAATAGAGTCAGAAGTTGCTTGAGGATCGACTGGACAATAATCCAATTGATCAACCTTAACAATTTTCCCTTCATGAGGAAAGCAAATGACACGAAACAAAGTCGAAACAACGACATCCATTTTGTATATCCAATTCCTTCCTAAGAGGAGATTATAGTCTAGGTTAGCATCAATGACTTCTACTTCAATATTGACAACCTTCCCTCCAACACATATTTAAAGGCCGGGATAATCCCATGCGGCTTGTGAGAATGCCCATCAAATGCAGTCAGGAGGGTAGGTGAAGGAACAACCGAAGGTGATCCAATGGCCTTCCAGCATGACATCGACATGGTGTACGTAGAAGCTCCTTCATCAATAACGATACGAAAAATGTTAATCTTTTGGTATGTAGACTTCATTTGAAAAGCCATATGATGAGGGAGTCGCTTTTTGACATTTAACATGTCGAAAGTGAGCATGAAAGAGTTGGTTGGATCAACTGCCCCAATTGCCGATAGTAAAGCACTTCGTTGAGCTGGACACGACTGGAGAACCACTAAAGTGGACATGGCGCATGGAATCTGAGCTAGATCCTCAAAAATGGAGTAATTTTGGGTGGCCCTAGCATTAGGATTAATATTCGTGTGTTTAGCGGAACCTTTCGGTACCCGTGGTATAGTCTCAACAAGGGGTCGCTCAATATGACGGTCGGTATTTCCGGGAGCATCTTTGTCCTTGGAAGTTTCAGCTTCACCGTAATCATGTGACTGAGTGGCCACATGGACGTTAGAACCCATCATGAAAACATTTGATGATTTCTCCCCTTCCTGGTTGCCCCCTGCGGAGGTACCCGGATTTGAACTCGCGCCAGCAAGCTGTTGCTACCCTTTGGGGAAAGGGTTGGTTAACACAACTTGAGAACTAGAAGTCCCTTGCTACCCTAACAGGCACTGAGCATCCTGAATCTTTGGGTAGAGATGAGTTAAATGGTCTCCATTGCATAACTTGCATGGAAACTTGAATTTCCTTCTAGACTCATTTCTACCACCACCAACATTATTGCTGGATTTATTTGCGTCATCCTTCCCATCCTGAATCTTTTTCTTACCTCCTCCTTTCTTTTTACCATTGGAATTTTGATTTTCTTTGGGGTTATTAGATTGGACGACATTAATTGAAGAGGGTTGGGAAGACGAAGGGTTAGACGATGTGACCTGGTTGTTAGGAGCAGTTTGCAAAGACAACTACTGCAATTGGCTCAACACGTTCACCGCATTTGTGTCTACGAATTCAACGATACCATCCGCATGGGGACCTGGCTTCGACTTGGATATATCAACCTTAGACCCAGGAGCATCTGGCAATATTTTTTGTAGGATCCCAGACTGAGAGTAAATCAATTCTAATTGTTGGGCCCTAAAAATAGCTTGCTCCTCAGAATAGACTCCGGACATGGAGACATCCTTACAGATTTTAGGTTGTAAATATTTCAAAAACCATTCAAGACAGTACTCTAGAGGGATTTCGGCTTTAATGAGCCTCTTTCTCTGTCTCCATTCCTGAATATGATTAGAAATGTGAGTTGCTGTGTCTTGACGAAAAGTTGCCAGAAGTTCAGTTCTGGCATCATAACGAACATGCAACTGGAAATGATTTAAGAAAATATTAGCTAAGTCGGTGAAAGATGTAAAGTTGCCCCCTTGCAACTCTATATACCACTTGGCTGCATTACCAGTCAAGGTGCGTTGAAAAAGTCTCAACCTAATCGAGTCATCAATAAGGGAGTTTGATGAGCATCACAAATGGAATATGGTTACATGGTCGCCTGGGTCTTCACCGCCCTTCCCTTCAAATTTTGGAATGTCTGAAGGGAGTTTGGTTGGGACCGGAGGCTAGGCCAGGTTGTATTTGATTGGATTGTTTGTTAATTTCGTGAGATCTGGCAAGTTCAAAGTTGCCATAAAAGGAAGCCTAGGAGGACCTTGGGGATTCCACCTAGACTAGGTGGAACTCCCAAAGTTCTGAAAAGATTGGCCTGGATTTTGGAAGGCACTAGGCTGCCCGAAGTAACCAACAGAACCAGCTAAACCAAAAGGCGAGCCTTGTGATCTAGCAAAACCCAGAGTTTGACCAACTCCAGCCGAAAAACCTCCATAA
>APFE030324238.1:0-13325 GCA_000404065.3 Pinus taeda | reverse complement strand
ATTGCTCCTATAAGATATTCATTCCCGTTCCCTCTGTTAGCACGAATGAAAATTACTTAGCTGTCTTTCATTCCCTGCCCTCCATTTCATCTCATTTCAAGCTTCAATATTGGTCCATGTGTAGCTATCCTGCTCTGTATTCCTCTTTGCCAAAGAAAACACATTCTTCAGTCCACATCCTTGACTCCATGCCCAATGTTCTAAACCTTTTGCGCTTTGCATGCCTCTCTGCTTAAGACCATTCTCTCCTCACCAAAAAAACAAAACCCTTTGTACTCAATAGCTAGCCTAAAGATCATTCCCTAAAACAAAGCTAAATCCCGAAGAGAGAGCCCTCTCTGACTGCTGGTAGGCTAGGACCGGCAGTCCAAAGCTTGGTCTGTGGTTACCTCGGCCGTATCCCTGAAGGAGCCAAGGGACAACCTGAGTGATAACACAATCAACATATCATCCATTCACAGAATATTCAACTAGCACAAAACTAATTACTCCAAGATCTAATAACTCATTATAGACGTCAACAACATTATAATATAGGGAAATGTAACAGGTAGTCATTTCATGGATTGAATTCAATTAGGTTATATGGATGTGCACTAATTACTCTTATGCTAAAGTAAGATTGGATGGTCATTTCAACATATGCACTCAATCAAGAAGACATACATTAAAATTTTTTAGTGAAGATGCACTCACTTATTCATAAAGCAAATGAAACATCTTAGTTTGGATGGACGATCCGGTTCTTATTTTAGACAAATCTTTCATTCAGCTTAGATACACCAAGAAAGATATCATATTAGAAGCACCAAATAACTTATTCATTTCATCTCAAAATCACCAAGAAAGTTATCAACTAATACAAACCAATCAATCTATCCATTTAACCTTGGAAACACAAATAAAGATTCCAACTTTTACACGAAAGGAAATTTATCTATATAATCTTAAACACATCAAGTGATTCTCATGCCACTGAATTCACAATCAGTGAATATTTTGACACTACCATTTGTGGGTTTTAACTTTTTTCAATTAGTCACAAAAAATAAATTCTTAATTAAAAAAAGATATAATGGTACACACAAATTTACACAACGATTTTATGTGAAACCCAAAATTGGGTAAACCAACATATTTTTTTCATTACAATTTATATATATTATTGCAATAAAATATACATTCTATCACATATGAAACACTAATCAAACCATACATCCATAAACAAAACTACAAAACCGCAAGAAAAACAACCATGTACCACAATTAAAAAAAAAAAAAAAAACATAAGTTGAATGATGCTAAAAAATGGACATAAAAACACACCCAAAAAAAATTTCGAGGAACTTCCTTGAACTCTTTCTGAGGGGCTCACACCCATTTGCATACTCCCCAACTAGGGCTAAATAAACAACCACCCCAAAACCCCACTTTGTTCTATGTTCTAGTGCATATAAGTTGTGAAAAACTACAACACATACCCAACATTATTCACAATTTCACAAATAACCGTGGATTTATATATTGTTCTCCATTCATGAATCCAATACACATGGAAAAAAATAAACACCTTATCTCTATATATCCAAACATTTTATAAAAATAGTAATAAAAAATCTGTGCTCTTTTGCATGTCATTATTTTTTATTACACCAAAAAACTATTATGTTTCCATTTGTAGTTCTCTACATTTTATCATGCATTAATGTATAAATGGTATATTCATACCATTGCACTAACTCAACCATATAACTACCATCCACCCAAACATTCGAATGCATGTATATGCATATTGTTCCTTGTTGGCATCTTTGAGAATGGCCTCCAATGGAACTATCTTCACGTATATTGCACTCGAAGTAGACAATATTTTTTTTTATCTAAGATGGTTTAGATATCAATGTTTTTCTTTCTATAACTCATAATAGATTTAAAATGACCTACATACGAAAACATACTATTCAACTTCCATACACCACAAAATGCTACGGTGACACCACACTATCTTAACCAATGGATTGTGGTATAAGAATTTCCTATAGCAACCAATCATCCCATCAAACTTAATCATCACCACACTATCTTAAGCCATGGAATCATCACCACACTATCTTGAGCCATGGATTGTGGTATAAGCATTTCCTATAGCAACCAATCATTCCATCAAACTTAATCGAAAAAATAACAATTCTACTAACAATCACCAATCTAAAAGGGCATGCCATATACGCTAGAAGACATTCAAATAAGCAAGTTGCTTTATGGCAAAGGATTTCCTACAAACCACAAATATGTGTTAAACTCACAAATAGATATTGGAATGTAAATTGATTAGAAACTCTGGAGACATCGCTCATTGAATAGAGTTTCTAAAAATAAACAATTTTCTAGAAAAATCTACGACTAATGACTTTCTAGAAAAATATGGACCGATAACTCTACGACTAATGACTTTCTAGAAAAATATGGACCGATAACTTTCTGGAAATATCTAGAAGCTAACTACCAAACTAGCTCAATTAGTACGGGGAATTATGTTTTAATGATGTTTCTTAATTTTAATTGTTACATTTAGCAACACTTGCCATTCCTAAGTGTAGTTTTTGAATCTCAAAAGAAAATATTCCTATTGGTTTGGTGAAGATATTTACTAGTTTATTCTTAAATCAATAAAACTAAAAATATATATTACCATTCTTAAGAATATCATGAATGAAATTAGAGAAAGTTCCAAGGTGATTTCTTTTCGATGAAATATATGGCCTTTTATGATACAATTGCTTAGCGATTATATAAAAAATTAGAAGTTTGCTCCTTCTGTGTAATATATTTCAAGAGTCATCTTAGAAATATTGCATGCCATGATGCTATAGTATCTAGTACATATTATACTTATGGCATGATGCTATTGTTTATTAGGAGCATGTGAAATTAAATTTATACTCAACTAAAAATTATATCAAAAGGTTATTTTCCTATTATCATTGTTATGAGAAAAGCGATTATTTATGTATTGTATACATGTGTTGTTTTCAAAAATTATTTACAACATTCCATAATTAATAATTAGTTGTACTTTTAATATAGTTCAAAATTATATGTGTAACATTGCGAAAGTCCATAAATATGTAAATGAGACTAAGTGCATACATAACATTAGGTCTTTATGTAATAATCTACATGAAACTACTTAAAAGTGTTCGATAAAAAGTTGAATCGACCGCTCATCCAATATCTTACTTCCTTGATTTTCTTCTGGTTACCATCAATGTTTCTACTGGTTTTCATTTATTGATTGAGGAGGATCTTGACATTTTGCAAGGAGCATCATGTTAAAGACAAGCTCATTTGAAGCCTAGGATATGGATATTTCAAATTTGAGTGTAAATGTGCTCATATTTGATTTTTTTTTGTTCTTTTCTAAATAGAAATTGATTTGTGAGAAGATTTCTATTAGCGTAATTTCTAAATTCATGATGAAGTTGGGAGCCTTAAGGGATCTTCTCCCATCCATTGAGTTTTGGATAAGGTGAGAGATTTACTCTACATAAATCTCATGGAGCATTTGTTAAGAGATTTATAGAGTTTGTTTCTACTTGGAGTAGGGGATCTAAGGAGATATTCACTCCCCTTGTTTTGGGATCTTGAAAGCTAGATAAGCCCTCCTATGTAATTTGTGTTGGAGGAGTGTTTTGGAGGAGAGAACTTGAGAGAATTTTTGGGAAGTCTTTGAGAGATTCATTTTGGGATGCCTTGGAAAAATTTGAGAGCTCAAGAAGTATTTCAGTGGATTTGTTGTTATGTACAAGTGTTCAAATCCTTTGTGTAAAAGGCAACTCTAGGTTTGGCCATCGTTTTGTAAAAGAGCATTGTACATCTTCCTCATTTTAGAAAGACAATAAAAAAAATTTGACATATTGGTAGCAAATCAGAAGATGTAGCCCAGTGGAGGGGCGAAATCTGTTATCAACCTTGATCTTTTCATGTTTTTTCTTTTACATAAATTTTAAGTTACAATTTTATGACAAAATGAACATGTTTATGGATTAATTGTAACTTAATCTTACAAGAGAATCTAGTCATTCAAAATATCTTCTTTATAGGTGTTTAAGTCCTCTCAAGTATTCAAATCAGATGGTATCAGAGGAGTTCATTGTCTTTCTTAGTGGGTATATTTATTAGGTTTAATTCAAGAAAGGAGAAGAAATAGTTGAAAGCATTGGAAGATGAGAAGCAAGAGGTTCAAGATAGACTTCAAATAATGGAGTTACAATCACAAGCTTTAGAAGAGGCCCTAGGAAAGTGTCAGAATTCTAAGATGAATGAGGATAGAAACACTTGTACACATTCAGTTTCCTCTCAAGAATATGTTTGTTTTGGTTCCTTTGAGAAGCACACTTGAGTAACTGGGTTGAAATTGTTATTGAAAATCAATTACGAAGGGAAAGGATTTGGAAGCCATGCCTAAGGTATGATAGAACCCATTATGGTTGAAGATTGCCCTCAATATGTTGGAATTAGATATGGAAAATAAGGGGTTGGAGAGAGTTCCAATACTTTTGAAGAAAATGATGTTAAGGAACTTCTACATCATCAAGATCACATCATCAAATTTGTGACAAAGATAATCATCAACATATAGATATGATTGTACAAAAGTTGTTTCTGATTATAAAAATCATGGTAATTTTATGTGTAAATTTTGGCATATGATTCCATGTTCGTTTGTAGCTTATATAATCGTAAAGTTTCAAAGTGTTGGAGGAGAATGTCTTCATACAAGAAATTTTTGAAGGAAAAGCAACAAAAGTGTCAATCTCCAAATCATAACAAAGTTAATGGTGAAACAGAGTCCCAATGTTGTTGCACACATTTTCATGAAAGTGGTAATTTGTAATGTTGATGAGCATCAACCCACCCCACATCAAATTCAATTTTTCAAACCTTCGAGAAGTCGACATGGCCTAAAAGACAATATTTTCATTAAATCGATAAAGTTTGTTGTAATTTGGTTGCTTGGTAGTATTCAGAAAGTGGGAAGTGATATCTCGCACGGAAAAAGACTAGTAAATGGCATTTCTACAATTCACGTGATTAACCTTAGCATTCTACACGTAGCATGGGAAAACTACTTTTATCCCGCGCTCTCAATCTGATATTGGTCATGTAAGATTTCACATAAGATTGCGCGATATCTGTTAGATCGAGTAGGATTGATCGACGATGGAGATCGACCAACAATTTATATTGCAGTTGCGGTTTTTATTTTGTTGTGAAGTCCACTGATTGAAATGCTTTTGATGTATATGTGGGCCAATAGCCCACAAGTCCACGTGCGAATTATGTAAAGATGCAGTTTTGTTGCATCAAAGTGGTATCAGAGTAGGGAAAGGTTTCTTGCGAGAATGAGTTTGCATGCAAAAGGATGAGGTACAATTATGTTGAAGATTGGAGAGTTTGTGGTCTTTATGTTATCATATAGGTAGCGGCAGAATAAAGTGAGAATATCGCAACAGTCTAGAGCCAGGAGTTCTTAAATGTTTCCAAGAAGAGAACTAGAGAGATGCTGAAAGACTGAGTTCAAAGGAGAGAAGCTTGGTGAGGTATCGGGTAGAAAGGAGGACTTGTTACTGTAGAGGTTTTGTTGCATCTCACAAAAATATCATAAAGGAAATTCCACAGAGGATGTGGGTATAATTGCTAAGGGATGAAGAAGGCATATGACCAGGAGGTCATAAAATTCTTGTACCCTGGGAGTCTGATGCAGGAGCATAAACCCACCCCACGTCAAATTCATTTTTTCAAACCTTTGAGAAGTCGACGGGGCCTAAAAGACAATATTTTTGTCAAATCTATAAAGTTTGTTGTAATTTGGTTGTGTGGGAGTATTCACAAAGTGGGAAGTGGTATCTCGTGCAAACAAACACTGGTAAATGGTATTGCTAAAACTCACATGATTAACCTTAGCGGTCGACACGTAGGACGGGAAAACTACTTTTCTCATGCGCTCTCGATCTGATATTGGTCATGCAAGATTTCGCGCGATATCCATTGGATCGAGTGGGATTGATTGATTGTGGAGATCAGTCGAGCAAGTTATATTGCAGTTGCAGTTTTTATTTTGTTGTGAAGTCCACTGATTGAAATGCATCTGGTGTATATGTGGGCCCATAACCCATAGGTCGACACGTAAAATATGTAAAGACGCAGTTTCGCTGCATCAATGTCCCTTCCTAAATTATTTTGGAACATGATTTATCTCCACATTTTGGGGGCCAATTTTGGTAAATATGGGACTCATTTGATTTTTGATAGAAGTCTTGGGAGTTAGAGTGAAGTTAATTTTATTTCATTTTATTTTGTTAATGATATGTGGGGACCACCCATGTAAGAAATACACACTCCCCAAGCCAATGATCTGAAATGCATGAGAGGGACGAAAACGCAGGATGAAAGGCTCCATGAAAGTTATAAAAGGAAGGAAACAGACTTCATCTAGAATTCTTGGCTTATCCAATTTGATTTTTTTGCTCATGTTATTTAGTTGGGTCACTTGTTGTTTAGCAATAATTTTCCAAGCTGAGAACTCGCCCTTTGTTCAGAGGACTTCAAGTGTCGCCCTAGAGAGGTTCATCCATTATTATCTAGAGGAGATTTGTAGAGAAATTTCCAGCATTTGTATTCAGTTTGCCCCAATAGTGTGTATTTCTGGAGGACATAGTAGTGGATCTACTGTGGCCATTGTAGCATTCTTCCCACAAGGGCTTCACTCAATGAACCCTTTAACATATCATGTGCCTTCGTGGCATATTAAACAATACCATTAATTTGACTACATATTGGAAATGCCTCTAGAGATCACATTATTTAATCCCATACCAATATAAATCGAATACACCTTCCCAATTAAAAAACCCCTACTTTCAGTAGATATTGTAGGTATCCATTTTTTCATTAACCTTTTTTATATCCCTTTATATTTTTCCATTAAATTTGGGCTACATTTTTTGTACCTGCCAAAGAAAAAACCCTCTACCCCCTATATATCTCCCAGTATATTATGTTATTTTCCTCAATAAATATCCGCCCAATATGAACCCATGTGGTATGGTATTGCTCCCTTAGTGAAGCCCTCGTGATTCTTCCAGAGGGGTATTTCTAGGAGAAATTAGGAGAAGAATGCACAATATATTTGATGGCTATTGGGTAGGTTTGAGAGCTAGAAGTGGTAGTAATATTCAGGAGCGATTTTGCAGACTTTGTGCCTACCACAGAAAAATGGGGGTTATTGCTTACCAAGAGAAATAAGGGAAGTATTGGCACTATGCATAATTACTGGGCAGTATGCAGTGCCTTGTGGGTTTTTCCTAAGGACCCCAAAGATAAATTTATAGAATTTTTTGATCTTTGTAGTAGACAGCACAAAATTACTGGGGACTGCGCAGTACAACAATTGGTCAGTTGTTTGTAGCTCTAAATTGTCATTGCTTCACCTGGCTTTGATCCACTTTCCTTTGAGGCAATAACAGGTGCATTCCTTCCATATTTTCTATTCTTGCCCTAGTTTATAATAAAATGGCTTAGTTGCTTCCATATTTCTTATAGTTTTGGTCGTTTTCTAATTGTTTTGAAATTTGTGTTCAAAATTGTTATTTTCTTGCATCTCATTGTTTTCCTTCTTTTGGAACATTACAATGGTATCAGAGCCATAATCTTCGTTGAACCTGTGGGAAAGCCTTCATTCTATGCAAAGATCAGAATAAAAGCTAAGAAATTATGGGATCTAAAGAAAGGTTAGAATCAAACAACATGGCAGTAACTTGGAATAAGGTGATTAAGATGCAATAGATGATGATTGATATTTGGAAGAAGTTGATTCATTCCAAAATTAGGAATAGATACATGATTGCAACTGATGTGGAGTTATTGGGAGAAAACTGGAGGGCGTACCAATCATTGGGTCATGGCATTCAAGTGTCCCTCTCTTTTTGGGAGTTTTGTGAACTAAGAGGCATGCACAAACCAATGGAGATTCAATGGGATTTTATTGGAATGATGAGGAGGATTAGGAAGAAGACAAGATAGTAGTTTAAGGGGCCATGGTTGGCAAGGAGACAGTTGAGCATACACCCGTTGATGAGATACCATCCATTGTTGAGGTATTCATTAATGAGCTATCCTTGGTTGTCACCAAGTTCTCAGGTGATAATAACACACCACATGTTGGTGAGGTGCCGAGAGACATGTCCATTGTTGATGAAGAGCCAATAAGTACAAAGGCATTTGGATCTATGACAGAGTTGTCGGATGATAGTCACCTACAATTGACTGGTGAGCATATCTTCCATGATGGGTTGTCTATGTGGGAGCAGTCGGAGGCTCATGTTGAGCCGATTATGGAGGAGGATGTGAATCCATCCTTTGGGCTAGTCACTGATGAGGGGCAACATAGATACCACACATTGGGATTTTAGCACAGTTTGCTTCAGAGGTGCACTGACAAAATCTACATTGTTATCATCCCATCCCTACACATTGGATTGAAAGTGGCGAAGTTGTCTAGACATGCCAGAGGGGATGACTAGGTTAGAAGCACTGTTAGGCCCTATTTTTCCATTGGAGAGAGAGAGAGAAAAGAATATACTGGTGGGCATGGAATCCCCCCACAATAGGTTTTGGGGCTCAAAGCCCAGGTTTTGGTCAAAGATGTTGTAAAAATCCACGAATTATAGGCGCGGAGTGCAAAGTGTACAATTGGGTCATAGGGTTATCCACCCTAAAGTAATGTAATGTAATGTAAAGTCACATCGGCCTAATCATATTCCGCGGACCATGGGATTGTATAAATAAAGCGAGGTTATAAAGTTGTAAAGGTAGTGAATAATAGAGAAGGTAGCAAAGGAATGGTTCAAGCTTAGAGTAGAATCCTAAGTGTCTTGGGTTGTAGTAGTAGGAAGAGGCTCTGTGGCTGAGTACGCAGAGGCCTAGTAGAGTTTGCAACCAAGTGTGTAGGGTGATGTCGAGTTTGTAAGCAAGATTGAAGGCTAATAAAAGAGAAGTTGATTCCTAATTCTGTGTATTTGTTGTGCATTATCTTCTTTATGTCGATATTCATTTATGTATTTCACGCACTGTTATTATTGCTAAATATGTTATAATAACCATAAATCTTACACACACAAGTTAAGTAACCATTTAATTAGCAAGGATCTTGGGTATTATATGGGTCATGTGGAAGCTGCACTGCAGGTCACGAAGGGATCACAAGTGCACATAGCGATAGGTCAGACCGCAGACCTCCAGAAGCCCATCAAGCATCCCTAGGGTGTAGAAACTTGGTTCTAGCACCCTCCTATACTACTTCAGGTGAGACCTTAGTTCTAAACTCTGCAGACTGTTGCCGAAAGGGCCAGTAGTACTGTGATTTTCTTGGGTAAATCACCTCTGAACCTGGGTCAGGCCCTATTACACAAAATATCGTCACCTTGATTATTTGCAGTCAGTATGGGTCTATCATCACTTGTACTGACCTCCTAAGCAAGTCTTAGACCTCAGCTCTTCAAAATAAGCTTTGGAAATGAGAGAAAGACATCAAAAAACAATGTAACTCTGGTTCCGCACTTTCTCTCACTTTTGCCTGCGGGCTCACACCCTTTGTTGATATTACCTGTGTACTTATACTCTCTGTCTATAAAGGGGAGGGTGCATGCCCCTGTGAAAATCAAAAGGCGCAATTTTTATCTTAACAAACTCACTTTGGGTTAATTTTAGATGTTTCTACAAGGAATTTTGACGTGGATTGTTTGCTCCAAGGTGGTTCATGCATCCCAAAAGAGAAGGAGCTAATCCCTTATTAGGAGGAGCTATCCCTTTGAAGGAGGATTCTATCCCTTTGAAGGAGGACCTAGTAACTTCCCTCCATTGCACTATAAATTGAGGCATTGGGTTAGTGGCTAGAGAGGTTAGAAGCTGAACATTTTTTTGGGTAAATGCTGGTGAAATCAAGACTTCCTAGTTGAGCTTAAGAGGAGAGATCACATACCTTTTTGGCTTCATTGGGGAGTGAGTGAAGCTTGTCAAAGTAGAGGAGACTTCTTGTTGGACCCTGGGAGGAGCTTGTACGACGTCAAGGCAAAGGTTGTAAAGTTCTTCTTCTTTTGAATTAATACAATCAGGCTCATTTTTCTCAACAAGTATCTCATGTTATTTGTTTCATGGACTCCTTGACTTTCATGTTAAATATGTTTTATAATACTGGTTATTCAGGTGCTATTTAATCGTTTGTCTTGTTTGTGTTTGCAGGTTCGCGACAAAGGAACTCACTTGGATAAAAGGAGTGAAGGCATCCCCAAACTTGCGTTGGACATAAGGTAGGCCTTAAACGCACTTGTTTGCCATTATTTATAAAAGCACATTTAGAGAAAGATAGTGTCTGGTTGGTTTGCTTTTCATTAGGTCTTCTTTAGATTCTAGGAAGGTCTATATTGTCCACAATATCGACTCATTCCGCGTGACAAAATGGCGACTCTGCTGGGGACTTGATTGTTTTCCTTGTTTTTCTTTGACTTGATTGTTTTCCTTGTTTCTGTTTTTGGCTTGTTGTGTGTGGAATTGGGTGGATTTAGTGGATCTAGGTTTGTTTTTTCTTTTTCATTAGTTTAGGAGAAGTCCGCAGTCTGTGCTTGTATCACAGTGCGTACCTGTATGCACTTTTACTTTGCACACAGAGCGTACACGCACCTGTGTAAACTCTGAACCTGCGTACCCTGCTAAAATTTTGAAATTTTGTGACTTTTGCTCTTTCAGTTAGTTTTATTTTGTTTTTCTAGTGGTTGTCCCCTGCCCATACCTGCATGTGACTGGTTGAAATCTTTCCTTGGTTTAATTTCATTAGCATTAGGGTTTTAGGTGAAATTCCTAGGAGTTTTGCTTGTTGGGTTTGTTTTTCAATTTGGTTTTGTAGTGGCTCTGAGCTTAGAAGCTGTAGGGACTTCAGATCACCTTGGTGTCTACCAGTCTTCTTGTGAGTCTGACCATTTATGAAATCTCCCCTTGTTGAGGAATCCGTTTTGAGTTTTCTCTTTACAAAACTTCGAAAAGATTTTGATTGAAAGTTTGGATTTTCATTTTCAAAAAGAAAACAAAATTGGTTGTTCTTGACTTATTTGTGATTCTGGACAAATTGGTCCTTGGTTTGCTTATAGCCAAGTAAAACATCCTCGAAAAGACATTTTGTGAGCTTTTACTTCAAATAGGTTTTCATACTTTGTAGATCTTAAGTTTGTTTTATTCATAGTTTTCTCAAGATTTGCTTTAGTCATAGTTTTAAATTTTTTATAAAATATAAAGATCTCTTTTGAAAAAGTTTGGCTTGGTAGCATTTGAGTGTTCGAATGAAAAAAGGAATTCTTGTGAAAATAATTAGTTGTCTCATTTTGAGTGCATTGGAGCAAATACTCTTCTTTTCATTTGATTGTTAAGAAAGATTTGTGTTTTCAAGTATTTTCATTTTCCAACTCTTTCTAGCTAGAAGTTCATTGAAGAGAAAAGATTGCTTAATCATCTTAAGTGCATTTTTGTAGTGATTTTGAGTCGAGTCTTTACACCACAAGTTTCATCTCCATCACCTCTTGACTTAATCAAAAACCAATAAAAATCACGCTTAAAATAAAATCAATCTAGCAAATTTTTTGTTTCTAGGGCTCTAATACACCAACATAGCTTAGGCTAGTGTCTTGGAGTAGGGAGTAATTAACTCTCCAGGACAATAAACAAACAAGTAGTTGTATCTTGCGGTAGGAGAGAAATCCAATTGTTGCATCTATGCTCTGGGAAAGCTCCTCTTAAAGGAGAAGCACGAGATCGTGTCCAAACAAGTGTGGGAATCAATCCTTCCTCATTGGGAACGATGCCAGATATTCACGTATTACAAACGGTAAAACTCAGATTAATGATTGTCGAGGAGCCTGGGGTCAGTTGTTGGTAAACCTCAGATTATGTTAAGGAGCCTTCAAGGGGATTGAGCTTGCTACTCGACCCTTGCGTGCGTATTGGATCGTAGACTGTTCCCCCAGGTATATTTGTTTCTGTTGGTAACCATAGTGACCATATTCTATAGGATTCTTCCTAAGGTGACGGTGGCGGGAAGATCCCACTATACCTGGAGCAGACGTTGGCTAGACTCACTTGGATTTTCTGGGGGGTTATCTTCACTCGAGACGGTTAAGTGGAGAAACTTGTGCCAGTCTATTCATTAAGCAGGTTGCCGGGGTAACTGTTCCAACCGCTATTTCTGTATCGAACTCTGCGACATTGGATTTCATCTCCAACTAGTGTTTTCGGTCCAGAAAGTTACTATTTGTGTGTGATTGATCTCCTAGACTCTTTAGGCATGTGATTCAATTTGTCTGGTTCTTTAGAGACTTTAGGTGGTTTTCATTGAGATTTTACTTTGTTTGTGTGTGAAGTAGTTAAGAGTCTTTAACTGTGGTTGAATTACCAAGGCATTCCCATAGACTTCGGGGCCAATCCCCTGCGTTTGTAAACGTGGTTGAGTTATTGAGGACGTCCTGTAGACTTCGGGGTCAACCTCCTGATGATGTACCGAGCTAGCTTGAAGGCTTGAAAGTCCTCGTAACTCCTAGTGATGGTAGAAGTGGGTCACGTAAAGAAGGAGAACCTTCTTTGATAGTACATTCTGATTCTCAACCGTTAGTAATCTCAGAAGTTACTGGTAGTATTGCATCTACTAGTGATATAGGCGAAGAACCTGAAGTATCTGAACCCAAATCTGAAGTTGATGCTACTCCCGTATCAGAGTTTGTTTCTCCAACTTCTAGTGGTCCTAGTTCGCCTAAGGTAGAAACTATAATCACCCAGGATCTTCCTTCTGGACTTATAGCTATTGAAGAGCTTTCTATTTCGAATATCGAAGAAATATTTCCTTTTCCAGAAGATCGACCTATCTTAGAACTTAGGGAGCGTGAATCGATCTTTACAATCCACCTAGGAGCAGTGCTTGGTACCGTTCACTGACTAATATTTTGGAAAATCCGGGACTAATTTTTTCACCACCTCGTATTTTTTATCACCCACCACCTAGATATTGCTATCCTATATTGAATATGTCTAGCCCGTCATCAATGTTTTCTCAATCTCCGGAAGCCTATTTGTATGACGGTCCTTCTGTTCCCGCTGGGTATCAGTCCATCTCTGGTACTTTTTCGGGAGCATCTCCTCAACCTATCGAATAGAAGTTGTTAACTGGAAGTAGTGGTACTAAACCATTGAGTGTAGAAGATATTCTAATGATGTCAGGTTCTCAA
>APFE030324237.1:0-35532 GCA_000404065.3 Pinus taeda | reverse complement strand
TTTTCCAGCTCTGCAATTGTCTTTTTTAGGGCTTTTACTTCCCTCTCCCTCTCGGCTACATTTTTCTTAGACTTATCATATTTCTCTTCTATCTTTGTTAAGCTTTCCTTGGCCTTATTTAGCTCTGTCATTTGAGCCTCTAGCACCTGGAGTTCTTGCCTTAATTTTTGCATATCCAGGCTCTCGGTCTGTTCAGTTGGTGGTGCTGTAGTGGCTGGCTCTGTTGTAGCTGGAGCTGTTTCGTATTCTTTTTGCTTTGGAGGTATGTCCTCTTTAGGGGTCTTCTCGAGGTCTATTATCTCTGTGGGGGGGTTGGAAGACTACCCTTGTTCTCCCCTCTGTAAAGCTGCTTCTAGGGTAGTCTCTGTATCCTGCAGCTTTTGTTGGGTGTCAATTAGTTCCTTATACAAGGTCATTAGTAATGCAGTGACATCCCTTTCTTGTCTCTGTTGGGATACTTCATCTGTTTGTGGATGTAGAGTTGGTGGGATCTTCATTTTCTTCTTAATTGCAGCTACATCTGCATCCCTTAGTTTAAGGACCTCCTGTATGGCCTTAACATCATTAGGATCATGACCAAACTCTATGATGATCTCTTCTAATGCCTTGATTCTGTTGTCCTTGGCTTGAGAGGATGCCCTTTCCAACTCAAGCTGAGCTGCAGTGTTATTCAAACTGTTTTGCAGCCTATAATTTACCAAGGTCTTGTCTGCCAGGGTAGCATAGACCATCTCACCCGTTTGCTTGCGGAGCTCGATCTGGTCCATGGGGTGGATGTCTTTTGCAAGGACTTCTAAGTTTGTCCTTATATAATCTGCAGCTGTTTGAGGTTGCTGCACTGTAGGGGCAAAATGGCTCATTATCATCTTGCCTTCTTGCACATCAAAGGCAGCCATTAGCCTTTGTTGATTTGGAGGGGCCATGTTCAACAAATGATTGTAGAGCTTAATTTTGATTGGCTCACTCCTCCTCTTGGCATCCTTGAACTGGTCCTTTATGCTTGCAGCTGTATTCTTGTCTTGTCTTGAGGAGCTGACCTCCCCAAGTGCTGCCTTATCTTGCTCTTGATGCAGTGAGCTGGCAGAGGTCTCAAGGCTTTGCATTTCTTCCTCTGAGAATGGATTGAGCCTCTGCCTTTTGTCTGGACCTTCTGTGAGAGGGGTGTCCCTCTCCCTTTTCCTGTTGGTGTCCTCCCTCTGAGGGGTTTGGAGGACAGAGGAGTCTATCCTAGAGTCCTGTCTAGGAGGCGCCATGCTGGTTGTCTTTTCTTGGGTGGCTGCCTTGCCTTCTCCTCTTTGTGTCTCCTGATCCTGTTGATCAGTTTGCTGCTGCTGATGGCCCTGTTGGCCCTGTTGGTTCTCTTGGCTCTGCTGGCCCTCTTTTTCCTGTTGGCCCTCGGTTTCCTGCATTTCTATGTCCTTTCCCTGGCTTTGTCCTCGAGCTGAGGTCTGTGTTGCCTCTTGAAATGTTGCAGATGAGGAGGCTGGTGCTGTTATGTGAGAGCTTGTTAGAGCAGGCACCTGAGAAGGACATTCCAAGTCAGCCATTTTCAAAAAATGTCTCCTAGCCCTCTCAACTAGCTCTTCTTGAGACACAGGCTCTATCAATGTGTTTTTCTTCCATTTTGGCAGCTTGGCATGTCTTGATATGAGGAGCATGCTATCATGCTCATAGTTGGAGAGTTTGTATTTTAGTCTCCTCCGGGATATAAAGCCATTGGGGTCATATGGTTTCCAAAGGAAGCTTTGTGTTAGGCCAAGGCTTTCCAACATTCTCTCTGCCTCTATCCACCCCTCTCTTTTGTTCATAACAAAATGCCCCAACTGGTTTTTGACTTTGAGTTGTGCCTTCTTGCCTCTCCCTGCAAAGTGGATTTGATCGGCATTGTCGAATTGTCTGAAGTATTCCAGGGCAAAGAGCCTCATGGGCACAAACCTGGGCAGCCTGAAAGGCCGCAGCTCACATCCATATATTCTAATCACTGTGTGATGCTGGTAGAAATACCAGTCTCCTATGCCATAGGCAGTGGATAGTTGCAGTATCCTCTGCATTTCGTCAGTGAGTCTTGGAGGAGGTTCTGTCATGAACAGAGATAAGGCCGGATGGATGAACAGATCTATAAACTCACAGTATGTATAGGGTGAGTATGCTTGGCCATGGAAAATTGAGCTCCAGTACACCACTGATCTTGGGTTTCCTGTAGCATCAGTTCTCTTGATTTCAAACGAGAATTTCTCATGTTGGTAATAGAGAATGAGGTGATAAATGTATGAAGTGTATCTGAACACTCTCTCCCTGGACAGGTGCAAGAATTTCTCATGAATCTTGTCAGAGATGTATGTGGCATAGTCATAGCAGATGGGGGCCTTACCAGGAGAGAACATTGTCATCATGACTAGCACAGTTTCCTCTATGAATTCCATTGACTTGTACCCCAGTACTGAGCTTATCATATAGGCTAGGTCCAGGCCAAGTTGATTTAAGTAGCCATCAAAAATAGGAGGGTGTAGCACTGTGTCAGATTTCCGAATGAATAGTTGGTTCAGCTTCAGGATCTCTACCTCTGTGAATATCTTGGACCCTTGATTGATTAGGTCCAGCAGGGATAAAGGAATCAGTTTCCTTTGAGTTTTGAATTGGACCATATCCCTGATGGCCTGAGGGGTAGTGTAAAATACAACCTCACCTTGAGGATTCATTACTGCCCTCTGTGTTGGATCATAGCCCTCAGCACATAAATAGATAAGGTCAGGGAACTGCTTGACTTGGGGCATTTTAAAAGTTGGGAGGGAGGACTCCCAAATGCCTAGGATATCAGTCCCATCCCTGTGTCTAGCCCTGAATTCATTCAACAAATGAATGTGAAATGTACATCTGGAGGGGGAGTCTTCTGAAATCTGGTAGTCTAAATCTGCAAAGTCTTGCCAGTCCAGCTCTCTCTGAGGAGCATTTAGGGGGGTGACATTGAGGGCTGCTGATCCTGCAGGGGCAGCCATGTCTGCCTCAAGTATATCTTGAGATGCTGGGTTTGTCAATTGAAATGGTGAAATTGAGGGGGGCAGAAACCAACAAGGTTGGTGCACAAACAACTATTACCAATGTTTGAATTCTCTGAGGAGGCCTTTACACATTTGACAGGATTTCTTTGACAATTTGGGAGCAATGTAGTGAGTTCACGATTGCGCGAACCGAGCAGGGTTTGACCAGAAATTGCAATCTAAATGAGGTCTCCGCACCTGTTTTTTAACTCTAAACTGTTGAACAGAGGTAGGTTACAGCTGGTTTTCCGGTGAATTTTCAATCCTATGGCTTCTTGTGGTGGATTCTACGAGAAATTGAGAAAAAACCAGTTCGAAGGAGGATGAAGACTTAAATACCTGTTTGACAGTAGCTTGAGGTGAGGTTGCAGTTGGGTTAGCTATCTGAGCTTTGCAAATGGTTGCAGGGTGGCTGGTGGCGCAGTCGTCGTGGAGTGCATGCAGATGGCGGAGCAGCACTTTTCTCAGAAAAATAGTAAAATTGGGGAAAAAACGGTAAAATTTGGCTTTATAGTTATTTGGCGCGCTTTTTGGATGACGTCAGCATGGGGGCCCGGGTCGGATAACGTCAGCAGGACGTCATCGGGTGACGTGGCGGCCTAAGACCGGTCCACGGGGGCGATGAGGTGGCGGCCAGGTGGGCGAATGAGGGACGAGGTGAGCAGAGGTGGCGGTGACGCGCATGGCAGCAGGGCGAGGACGTGGGCGGGACAGGTGTCGCCATATCAGGACCCTTCCTGTACGGTGAAGAAACTGTCAGACGATGCTCCGATGGGATTTGGGCGCGACAACTGTCCCCGCGTGACGCAAGCGTCTGACAGATATCGGAAGGTATCTGTCAGACGTGTAGGGTGCTCCGATATTGATGAGAGCCGTCGATCTGGAGGTGCGCAATCCAATGGTTGTCGGGCGATCAACTTGCACGGGCCATTAACGCCTGCCTTTATTAACCTTCGGACGTCGGGATTGCCCGAAAACACTGTGTGCCGTCGATCTGGGACAGGTGCCATCTGACGGTCATCGGATGGGTGATCTGCACGGAAGATAGCGACCAACGGGCGGGTATTAAAAATCAATATTTTTCTG
This sequence comes from Pinus taeda, assembly GCA_000404065.3. Classification (NCBI taxonomy): domain Eukaryota; kingdom Viridiplantae; phylum Streptophyta; class Pinopsida; order Pinales; family Pinaceae; genus Pinus; species Pinus taeda. The sequence continues at coordinate 31,408 of APFE030324237.1, read as the reverse complement.
CCATTTGCGACCGGCGGGCCCCTTCATGTGCCAAAACATTTTCGGTGATTTTTAATGATTTTCTTTACAAAAGTGATTTAGTCCACCAACCTTAGGAAAAATGAAATTTTCGGGTTTTATGCAAGGCTTGGGTGTAAATTTTTTTGTGAAGGCAGAAACTATAGGGAAAGGGGTCCAAATAGATCTTATACAATGTGAAAGGGTAAACTGACTCCCGACCTTAGGATAAGGCGGGAGAAGGATATTTCCATAGTTTTTCTGCCCTTAGGTGGTTTTTAGAGGTTTTAAAGGTTTTTCAAGGGTTTTTGAGGGCAGAACTGGAGCAATTGGGTAGGAAAATGGATTGAGATGGAGCAAAAGGTGGAATATGGGTTCTTGACCTTGACCAGGTGTCAATTCAATTCCCAGGGAGTGAACATTATGGCTACAATGCCAAGGTGGGGATATTTATACATTGTGGGGTTTATACACCATGGTGTTTATAATAATAGGGATAGTGGGGTATAGGGAGCTAAGTAATAGAGTTAGTTGTTAATATGGAGGGAACATATGGATGAGGGCTGGTTCAACCAAGTTTTCTTTGAAAATAACTTGGAATCAAGAGTAGATCAAAATGAAAATATTTTTGCACAAGAAATGTGGCTTCTTAAAGCCATAAGAATATGTCAAAGATATGAATTTCTATGCTCTGTGCAGCTTGGGAAAGGGTGTTAGTAATGAGTGATATACAGATGAAAACAAGGGAGTTAGTCATGCCCCAGTGTGTTGCTATTCCTATGGATGTTTCAGCAACTTTGGTTTTGAAAGAGACAGCACTTCTGCAACCCCGTCTACCTACCCAACTAGTTCTCCTAACATTTTTTGTTCCTTCTTGGAGGGTGCACTTGGACTTGCAAACCCTTTGAATGCCTTTTTCTTTTCATTGGCTTTTGCTTTCCTTTCCTATCTAATACAACCCTTATTCCTTCCAAGGTCCCAGATTAAGCAGTTGGAAACCTTAGCTTCTCTACCTAGCTACTGATCTGCCAAGATTAAACAGTTTGGACAGATTTCATTCTCTATTCTACAATATAAATTAAAAACATGGTATGATCCAGATTAGGCTGTTGAATCATCCATAAACTTTTGTGAACATGCAGGCCTAGATATACCTTTTCTTTCTTTCGCAAATATGGAACCTTTGTGGCAGCAAAAATGGAGCATATTTGGCACTTACATTTGCCAATCATGAAATATGAAACCTATTGGTATAGGTATCCAACAATTTCTACATTCTCTAAAGTGGACAACCTATACATTCCGATGTTAGGCAATGGAGCATCTTGCTACAAATTAATATCATGTATTATTTCCTTTTTGGGTGGCAGTCCTTTAGTTTCTTGAAATAGTATATCATATTTTGAAACAACTTTTTCTAAATCAGCTTGTTGTTTAGCATTACAACCCTCAAATACATTGGTTTTATCAGGTTGCTTTTCCTTTACAACCATTAGTAAAAATTGTTTGCATGAGTTTACAATTCTTTTCATCTACCCTAAGTTTATGAGAGTATAATTATTGTTGATTTTATGAGATCTTACAATATATTTTATTCCATCTTCAACGAGTTGATACTTGTTCTCAACTGTATAGAAAATAGCTTTTCTATCATACAAGTAAGGACTTCCTAAAACAATTCCACATATATCTAAAGGAACTATATCTAACTCAACCTCATCTACAATTGCTGACCCAAAAGAAAACCTAAGTTTACATTGTCTAGTCACTTGTAGCTGTGCTTTATCACATAGCCAACCTAATGGATATGGCTTTTTGTGAAGTGTGGTTAGTAATACCAACTTCTTTAGAATTGCTTCAAAAATTAAATTCACTTGTGAGCCACTATCAAACAAAGTATCAATCTTTTGATGCTTGGAAACAACTCTAATATGAAACATCTCATGTCTTTTCCTCTCATTTTCTTCATTATCAGAAGATTATGCAGAATTACTAGTAGATGCTTCAGAATTTTTACCTTTTATACTTGTGGCTGCCATTGTTGTTTCATCTCCTGAGTCTAACCCCAAATCCTTTTGAATAGCTGTAGTAGTCTTCTTCTTCTTGCCATCATGCTTCTTGGATTTCAGCTCCGGATGTAGAATCCAGCAGTGTTCACCATCATGCCCATCCTTCTTACAGTGAGTGCGTGAATATTTGGCCTTTTGTATAGTATTGGTCTTCCTCTCTTTCCATTTCTGTTTTCTTTTCTCCTTATTCTTGCTTGCAGTGGGTTTTGTTGATCCCCCAACTTCCAGCTTCACATTCTTTCCTCTAGCCTCTAGATGTGTAGCTTGAACAAATACCTCATCAACGCTAGCGGGATTAAACATGAGAATTGTGTGCCTTAAGTAGCTATGTAGACCCCCTATATACTTCAATAGAGTTTCAAGTGAGTCTAAAAAAATTCATAGAATCAAAGCTCTTTTCCTAAATTCTTGAGTGTAACTTTGTACACTTTTTCCTTTTAATTGTCGAAGAGTTTGCCAACTCATCATGGCTTGTTGCATATAAGCTAGTGGATAGAACTATTTTTTAATTGCAGAAACACATTCACTCCAGACAGAAATAATTTTACCATGCTTCTTCAAGTCAGCTTGTGTCCTACCTTCCCACCATACCAAGGCAGTGCCTCCAACGTGTAGGTTGGCCAACTGAATCTTGCTACTATTTGAATCGATGCTCTGGACTCTGCTTGCCAGCTTCTCTGCATTCAAATCTCCATCATATATTGGTAAATCAAATTTAACATCTAATTTAATAAAAAATGTCTTCTTTTTGTCTTCAGGGCTACTAGGAGGTGTGAGAAGTTTTTTTCTTTCCCCTTGCCTTTAGAGTGGTCATAGAAGAAGGATTCTTCTACTCCTTTATATTGTTTGGATTTTGATGAATCTTCCTCTCTACCTTTCTTAAATTCTCTATACATTTACTCTACCATGGCTCTCATGGTCATGAAACTATTCATGAACTGTGGGTCTGATTCCAAGGGAATTTCTTCTAACATTTTCTTCTTAGGATAGACTGTCCCAATTTTAGGGTTAGCTTCAATCAACTATCGTTCCCCTAGTTTAAGCTTTGATCTAGTTAGAATTCAACAGCAAAAACTAGCACAAGCTTGTCTAACCTTAATAAACTTGAGCTCTGATACCACTTGATTTGGATTTTATCCAGGACAAAGAATTTAAATGTATTACAAACTAATGTGTATGGATGTGCCTATGTTACTTTATGCAATGGATCAATAAGATTGCAAAATACATAGACACTGAAGCAGTTAGTGAAAAGATAAAAGTAAAACATGTAAACACAACAAGTTTAATAAGGAGTTCACCCAATGCTCCTCGGCTATGTCTCCTAGTCCAGCCTTGAGTGGTGGCCTCTCTATTATGTTTTAAAGCATATTTTTTGCACCAGTGAGCTCAATTTGAGTCTTACTCAACAGATATGAATTAGTAGGATTGAAGTACACAGACTCTCCTTACTGGTACTTGACCTCTACTGGTCATAGTAGTATGAGTCCAATCTGAAACTCATACATGATAGGCCTAGGCCAAACATCTCGCTTGAACCTCTCAAGCATTCTCCGGAGTGTATAGACTCTCTAGCTCTCTCTGGCTCTCTCTGGCTCGATGCTACCCTCAGGTTAGCTCAACTTCTCTCTGTTCTCTACTCTTGGATTTTCACCTTGACTAACTCACTTCTTCTGTGTGTGTGCCTTTGTCTTCTGATTCTATCAATTCATGGCTTTAAAGATAGTTTGCTTTTTGTTAGTTTGTTTCCACTTCCCCGCGTTCTAGTTTTCCTTCCTCTATCCATTCAAACTCCCCTGTTATGCGTCATCATTACTGTGCAATGCTTCATAGGGGGGTGGCCACCTACTCTAAAATGGGTGAGTGTGTCGGGTTCCTTGGACACATTTGAATGGCCATTATTTCCATTTGCTCCAAGATGCCCACAAAAAATGAATCTTCTGCCAACTCATATCCCACGTCATACTTCAAATCCCATGTAACGTTGCTTTACAACCTTGTCAAATCTGGTCATTTATCAAGACGATCTGGGCCCCCCAGATCCTATGGTCATCATGCATATCGGGTGGATAATTAGCTCGATGGTTACCCATCTGATATGTGCGATTTTCTCTCTCCTCCACTGGATGCGTGTCACTTGTTGTGTGGCATCGGGTGGGACTCGGTCTAAGCCACTTATTGCCTCGAGGACTTCTGATATCCTACCGGTTTTGTGGAATCCACGGAACCAAATTTATTACTTTTCCGCATTTCATAGCCATTTCAGATCCTGGAAATTCAGGGCTTTCCTTCACTGAGGGGGACACCCTGCGATACACGATTAGTGCTTTAGCGCTAATCGCGTATCAGAAACCACCCTCGTTTCTTGAATTAGCCTCTAGTTTTTCCAATTTGGGCCAACGGTCTATGCGCTCGACCGAGGGTCCTTATTGCTCTGCGCTGATCACAATTGCAACTGTCACGAGGATTCCTTCTGATAGCTTGATCTTTCTAATACCTAAATCTATTTGGCATAATTTGAACGAGTTTATGAAAACTTAGAGAGTGTTTAGGATCCAAATCGGATCACTGGTGAAGCACTACTTGGCATCAGTTGAACATCTGTGGCTGGACACAGTCAACTGCAAGCAATAGTTGGGCCTTTGTCACAACGTGGGGACTCTTTGACCCCGCCAACCACACAATCAACCGTAACATTGCCCTCATAGACCTGGGCCTTATCCTCTCTATTGGGACTCTGTTACTGACTAGTCCACTCTCAGGGATACAGTAGGAATGCACCAGCTCTAGGGTATGTAGGTTTTAACCACGTATAGAAATTACCTACATAAAAATTCTAAAACACAGAAAATAAACAATTCGAGAGCATAACACATAAAACACATATACACAGAGATTTTCCCCTGGATCCCAAAATCAGGACTACTAGCTTTTTCATTATGTTCCTTTCAATGTTGCAATACATATTTATACATGTTGAAGCATCCAATACCATGGACTGAAAACCATCGTGTCTAAAACCATGGACCAAAAACCATCACATCCAAAACCATGTGCAAAAAACATGCTCAAAACCATAGGTAGGTCTGCCCAACCTAATATAGCATCCAAAACCAAAATTTTCTAGGGTGTTGCCCCATACCCCATAGAGTGGGGTTATCTGCAGCCCTCAAACCCCCTATGACCCCCCCCTCCCCCCTCGTGCTACACAATCGATGCAATGAAGGGGGGGCTCCACCCCCTTCTAACCCCCTGATTAACTACATGGGCTAGTCATGAAAAGAATATAACACAACCCAACATTCTCCCGCTTGTTGTTTTCTTTCCATAGGGGGCCATAAGAGATCTTAGTCACTTATCTAGCCCTGCAACACCCATTGTTTCTCTACACCAAGAGCACTTCTCAAAGCTCACAGATTTTGTCAATGCATCTATAGTATTTTTCAAAGTGTCCACCTTTACCAAAAACACCTTTTTGTCTTCTATCATATCCCTCACAAAGTGATATGGAACCTCAATGTGCTTTGTCTTTGAATGATATGTACGGTTCTTCGCCAAGAATCTTGCACTTTGGCTGTTAGAGTCTGTCCTTATAGCTCCCTGTACTAACCCCATACTTGAACACAACCTCTGCAACCAAACTGCTTCCTTGCTTACATGAGTGGGTACCATGTATTCTGCCTTTGTAGTTGATAGTGCCACTACAGATTGTTTCTTACTCATCTAACTAACTGCACCTCCAAATAGGTTAAACACATACCCACTTGTAGATCTTCTTTGATCCATATCTCTAGGCCAGTTTGCATCAACAAAGCCACGAATATCCAACACTCTGTCCAATCTTGATCTTCCTTAATAGCACAAACAATAATCATTAGTTCCATGCAAATACCTGAAAACCTACTTCACTGTTGTCTAGTGCTCCTTCCCTGGTTTTGACATAAACCTGCTCAATACTCCCACTTCATGTGCAATGTCTGGTCTAGTACATACCATCGCATACATCAGGCTACCAACTGCACTTGCATATGGAACACGGGACATGTCCTCTTCCTCTTCTTGTGTCTTAGGACACTATTTAGCAGATAAATTTACACCTACAGGAATAGGAACCTTCACCGGTTTACTATCCTGGATATTAAACCTCTGCAATATTGTCTCGACATACTTCCTCTAGTTTAACCAAAGTTTCCTCTTTGTCCAATCTCTTTTAGTTTCCATGCCTAAAATATAGTTTGCAGCAACAATATCTTTCATGTCGAATTTGGAGGACAAATGGATCTTCAAATCTTGGATAATTTCTTTATCATTTCCAACCAGCAACATATAATCCACATACAAGACTAGATAAATAACATGGTCACCAATTAATTTAAAATACACACAGTGATCTGCTTTGCTTCTCGTGAAGCCAAGTCCCTGTATAAATGTATCAAATTTTTGATACCACATCCTTGGTGACTGTTTTAACCCATACAGAGACTTCTTTAACTTGCATGCCAATTCCTTCTTACCCTTCACCACAAGGCCTTCAGGTTGCTTCATGTAGATCTCCTCTTCCAGATCCCCATGAAGAAATGTCATCTTCACATCCATCTATTCTACCTCAAAAACAAAAGCAGCAACAATAGATAAAAGTAATCAAATAGAAGTTACCTTCGCAATAGGAGAAAAAATATCACTGAAATAAATTCCCAGCATCTGGGAATGACCTTTTTCTACCAACCGAGATTTGTATTTCTCCATTTGTTTCCAATGGGTTTCCTTCTAGCCGACAACTCCACCACATCTCGAGCCTCATTTTTGTGCAAAGATGCCATTTCATTAACCATGGCCTCTTTCCAGAGTTTTCCATCCTTTGAATCTACTGCTTCCTTCACAGTTCTGGGATCAACATCAGTAACAGATAAAGCAAATTTTGAGAAAAAATAAGATGGACTATACCTTTCTGGCTGCCTTCTTTCTCGAACTGATCTTCTCACGCCTGAAGTCTGTGGCTCTTCATCTTCTAATTCCTCCTCTGCTGTAGAGTCTGATTCTTCCTCCTTTAGCTCAAACTCTATCTTCTCAAGTTCCTTTGGTTGGACTTCATGTTTAATAACATATTTTACCTTTTTGAAAAACACATCTCGGTTGGACACAACCATCCTTGTTACTAGGTTCCAAAGCTTATAACCCTTTAAACCATCCTTATACCCAATAAAGATGCACTTTTCAGATTTACTATTCAACCGTGACCTCATCCTCACCCTTGAAATCCAGTGCACGCCATCCCTGCATTTTGATCGAGGGCTCTCATTTTAGTCTGAACTTTGTAGGTAGGAATCTGATCCATCATCAGTTCATAACTTCTACAGGTACACTCATCATGGCCTACTAACTTGCAGAAATTACAGAACAACTGCTAGGACGTCTGTGTATACTTCTGCAGTTATTTGTAACATAATTCCCTCCTATATAACAAATCATGCACCATAATGTAGGTGTCGTGCTCAGTCTTGCTTATGCCTCTTGTCTCAATGGAATCGGCCCTCCTCCTACCAGGTAGTTCGCAAAGACTGGACAATGGTCCTTGTCATGTCCTTGGAATTTTCACTTTATGCACCATACCTCCTCGCACACTTCTGGGCAAGTTTTCCTATCTTGTTTCAAGCTTTGCATCTCAAGACACAAGTTTTTTAGCTGTGCGTGGATCTTTTGGACTCGCAGACTAGGATCTTGTATCAGGGTCTCGTGTAGACTCATTGCAATCTCCAAGGCCTCAGCCTGAGTGGATAGCTTTTGTTGTGACAGCAGGGTCCTTAGATGCAGCGTTAGCGATGGTACAAACCATGCATGGTGTTGCACATCCATCAAGCTCATGTTGGGTTCACGAATCATACACTTCAATCTCTGATCTGGCTCCTAGGGGCTCTCACCCGGAAGCATCGTGATTTCCTTAAATCTGATAATCGACCATGTCTCTGAATTTGGCCTACTAAATTCCCTATTTACCGCAGCTTGGATATCCACGATCCCTGAATTTGGATTTTCATTGGAATGCTTAATGTACCATGTCAGTGTGTGATCCTACAAGGTGCTGATCATCATTGCCTTCTTTATATTTTCTTCCGTGACTCCTTGTGCTTCCCATACAACCTTTACGATGAACCAAAATTGGTCTGGATCCTCATTCCCTACTCGCTTGAGCACTGGAAATTTTATTGTGCTTGCCATATTGAACTATGGTGGTGGCAGAGATGGTGTGGGAAAAGATGGGGGTGAAGATGGTGAAATTGGTGGTGGTAGTATGTGCCGAATTCATTATCTTATCAGACTGATCACACTTCCTGGTGAAACTTTTGCAAGCTCCTCCTCGCTCTCCCATGGAGGTGAAATCAAGGGACTAGTCTCTAATTCTTTGCTTTCTTTGTTTCTATAGATCCTCACACTTCACATAGCCCCAAAAATCAATTTATTCACATAAATCACTTTTCACACAGTAGCATCTTAACCCATGTGTTCAAATATTTAACGTACTAACCTTGTGGTCCTTTGAGGAAGCGTCATTTCACCTCGCTGTAGTTGACTAAAGTATATATCACTAAATTGGTGGTAAATCCTCCTATAATCTGATAAAGCCAATGGTCCACAGTGCATGTGATCCTATTTTTTGATGCTTCCAGTCTGCAAACAACCTCTAGATTCCACACAATAGGTTTGTCGAACCTACACCTTCTATTATCGGGAAATCTAGTGTCCATTTAGAGCTGCTAGTCCCACTAAGATAGGTAGCTATCTTAGAAACAAGAAAACTAAAGTTACTTTTGTTTTCCTTTATGAGAAGTAGATAGGAGAGGAGCAAAGAATACCCACCTCAATCTTTCGCTTGGTTCCTCGCTTGTTCCTTCTTCCCTCTGATAGATCTTTGTTGCTCCTTCCTTGCTTACCCCACTTCAAAGAGTACCTATAAAGTCAAAGCTGCATAATACCTTCAAAGTACTAGGATCTACAATCATAAACAATATAGGGACCAGATATATATTGACCACACAAATCCATATATCATCAGACATACAAGAATGTGGAGGAAAACTCGAATAGCTTTATTGATAAAAAGAGTAGAAGAGAGGATTACAACCCATTGATCTAACCTAACGTCATTCGCCCAGCATGAAAGTCCTTCTTCACCTCATGAAAATCTTAGATCACCCAACATTATGATGTTCCACTAGGAAACTAACAGCACTTCCTTACAAGATACAAAATTCCATCCTCTGGATCTCTGGGATGAGGGATCCATATATAGATGCTTGCAGGGGGGTGAGTCAGCTTCTGGGATTTTGATTAGTGTCCTCTCTCTAATAGTTCTTGGTTCCACTTGGAGATTCATGATCTCTTACTCATCCCTGGGTGAATTTAGAGAGGTAAGTGTCACAGGAGAAGTTTCTGGAAGATTCCATGATCATCGACCTTGCAAACTATCTGTTCCATTTGTCTACTCTCGCCCATCGCACCCTACAGAAGGACTTTTCAGTATGCATCACACTTTTTGCATGTGGCAGGGGAGATGCATCACACCCTTAGCACTGAGCAATCTGTATGGTCCAATTTTGACCAGTTCTGAGCAGTTTTCCATGGAGAAATTCTAGGAGATGATGTAATCAACTGACCTCATTCCTTTAGGGTGTTAAACAACACTTTTAGGGACTCAGAAGCCCTTGGTTTATGTACATATATGATTGGGGTTGTAGTGCCCAAATATGTCTATAATAGTTTCCCCCTAAAGCATGAGGTCGTAAATATTTTGATGTCGGGTGAAATGCTTTATCATGAGGATCCGAGGTTTTTCGAACTGGAAGGTGACCTGTAATAAGATACAATACAATAAATTATCTTCATAATATTTTCATGATCTAGCTAAGGCGGGCATTCCCATGCTCAACTTTATAAATTCATTTTCATGTACATAGGACAGACAACCGTCTGTGTGGCATACTGATGATTCTGATAGAGCCATCATCCTTTGATTTAGATGATCATTTGTGCAACAATGATGTACATTTGATGTCTTTATTTTCCTAAATATATCACAGTCTGGATGGATGAAACTAGATCTGGGGTCTTCAAACTCATTCAGTCTTCGCCCGAAGTACAAGTCGATCCATGTGAAAAGATGTTCTGGAGTTGAACATGGAAAGACATCACCTGATTACTAGCCAATGATGTAAGTTGTTAACAGGCGCAAGAGGAATCACCGATAATGATGATGACCCTCAAGGTACGACAGTACAATTCACGTGGTGTGAAAATGGGACGTGGCGTCAAACACCACGCAAAATATTTTGGTCGAAGGCCATTGATGTAAACCTGTCACCAGAAGTGAGAACTTCCCATTAAGGCATGCAATCTTCAAAGTACTGAAAGGGTTGTTCCTAGGTCGACTCCTTGGATAATGAGCTGTCGTCGAAAAGAAGTGACCCATCGTAGGAGGGCCTTAATGAATCCCACATCTACAACACGGAACAGAGAAAATGATTTTATGGAGGTGAAAATGATATGATGATACAGGGTTTAGGGTGGTAGTCATGAAAAAATGAAGCGTGAAGGTATTGCAGTGGATGAGACACAAGATGGGTTGGTGAATTCTCTGAGTGACTTCTCTTGAACATATCGGTGACACTGAAATGGATTGGTAGCGTTAACCCCAAAAATGGATGGTACGGTGGACCAATGGTTATATGGCCGGTGAATGGATTAACCCAACCCGACTCAATCATGGTGATGGAGTGAAATTGTCATGTTCAAGGGTGACTTGCTACCAATAAATTTTCTTCAAGTTTTCTTCCCAATTTTTCCCCTGTCATTGATAACCAATACCTCTTTATTTTTATCAAGCTTGAGGAGGATAACATATGCTTGTTCTATAATTTTCCCTTCGGGAAAACCCGTCGCTATGTTTTAGCGAACCTAGCGATAGTGAAACTCGTTCTTGTCTGCATGGACAAGCTTGTCACTATTGGTTTTAACGAGTTTAACGACAAAGACAACTCGGTCCTTTTTCAATTTTAGAGAGTCTGAAAAGGGACAGAAATGAAACTCCAGCAATCCTTTTTCGTCATATAATCCCTTAAGTCCAAAAAAGTATAAACCAATACGAAACAAATGATTTTTTCGATATTTTTAACGAGCTGAACAAGACAAGCGCTTGATCTTTTTGTGTAATAATCCCTTAGGTCTAAAAAGATTAAAATCTAGAGGAGGGATATCACTTCCGATCGTTTTAACAAGCTGGAGAGGCCAATTTCTCGGCAATCTTTTCATATTTTACAAGTCAAATGGAAAGAGCTTAAAGGAGACTCGTTTTTTGAGGAATGAGTGATATTTTTAGGTATCAACTGATTCCAGGTAAGGTTCGGAATTTTCCAATCACGACAGTGTTACGAGGATGGATAACATAATGACTCATCGCATTTTTTCCTAAAAAGGGTAAACAATCAAATGGAGGCATATGATCAGCTAAAACAGAGTGGAGGTGATGGTAAGAACATGACCAAGGCTCAAAAGCTGATGATAATGCATTCACAATGGTTATTTACCAAAGATTGGTTCATTTTTTAATGAACTTAAACTCTGGTGGAACATATGCTCATTACTTAGGTTTAATTTTTAACGAGCTTGGACTTTGCGTAAAATTGCTCATGCCAGTCATATAATAAGGATGTCTCATCAATAGGTTCCATTTTTAAGGAGTTTGCACCATTTAAAACTTTCCTCCAAATCCTTTCTTTATGTAAGCTAAGAACGACCAATCCTACGAGTTTAAAGGGTTGAGAATCTACAAACTAAGAAAATAAATGGTCGCTTTTCACTTTCCATGTGAAAAGGTTTGCATGCCCTAGGTATAATGAAGTAGAGTCTCCAGGTTACCTTTCAATTTTACAACAAAGCACTTGCTCTGTCAGGAAAGGAATACCTTTTAACTTACAAAGTAGAGTTTCCAGGTTACCCTTCAATTTTCAAAAAGAGCATTTTCTCTGTCAAGAAAGGCATACCTTTTGATGGAGGTATCTTATTCCAGTCTAATCCCATTTTCCTAAATGGAAGGGTGTGTCAGACTAGTCATATTCTTACATGGAAACCCACCTTATACTTGGGGTTCTTCTAACTAAGTAGAGCAAGGTGCATGCCCCCTGGGTTTTAGTCACAATCACCGAATTACTCGTGCTCATCAGGTGGACGGACCGGAGATTGATAAGACATTACTTGCGTGAAAAGACCACTTAGGGATGGCATTTGACTATTAGCTATGTGTGAGCAGGGGAATGAAAGTTGGTCTACGGGCTAGACCATTCTGCCTTCATGTGGAAAACACATTACGCGAAAGAGTGAGGATGCAATGGCTCCCATGCTATAAATGTAGTCACGCCCAAGGAGTATATTATAATATAGAGGTCCTCAAACTACCATTATGCTTAGATAAATGGTTTTCCTTCTCAAAGTTATGGGCAAATTTGGAAGGATCCCTAATGTTCGCCTAGTTCCTTTGTCGAAGCTTGTCAGATTTCGCATCTCAGGCAGAAGCGATGGAGAACCAATTGCTTTCCAAGCATTTGAGGAAAGGATACTCACAAAAGCCCCTTCATCTATGATAGTACCGACCATGACCATTCTGTAAGCTTGTACAATGATTCGGAATGGTACATTAGACGGTAGACGGGGTCTGCCTAGTAGATTCCAGTCAAAGGAAACAACTAGGTTGCACAGAGGTGGGACCAAATAAACAGCCAGATATGACTCTGACAAACTTCCTTCCTACAGTAAAGGAATAGGTAGATTGCCCCCATGTTCATCGGAGTCTGTGTTTATGAAAGGAATTTGAATAGTGTCATTCTCATTCTCTTCGGTGACTATATCATCTAAATATGGACCTTCCGAAGACAAGACTGGGTAGACTGCCATCTTGACCCAGTGACTTTGGCCCGATGTGGACTCAGAGGGTTTATCTTCAATGATAGATGCTTCGACCTACCACAAAGGTGTGTCAGTCGGATTTTCAACTAGCGATGGACTTGGTAAGAGTTTCTTGTACCCAGGAGGAAGCCGTAGCGGTGAATCAGGATGGTTATCCAAGACTCTTTTAGCTTTGTCCAGGAAGGGAAAATGGTGGACGGCATGATTGCCTTCCACACAATATACAGGTAAATTTATATTTTCCTTTCTGCCCATAGACTTCGCTTTCACTAGTTGACGGTTTACTCTCAATGTGATCGTCAGAAGTTGAAGACACCAGATTGTGCAAACGAGGAGACCAGTCCCTTAAGATCCGAGGGATGTAAGGACAATCTCAATGATAGTGGTCTCCTTTGCAAATGACACATGGTTGCCCCTTTTTGCCTTATGCTCCTTCTTCTTCTCCTTCTCCTTCTCTTTCTTCTTCTTCTCAGTTACTTGGTTTTTAGCTTTACCAGCTTCACCAAGTGAAGAGGAAAGAGGGGAGGGAGAAATAAATGAAGCAGAAGGTTGGGGGGTAACTCTAGTATCATCTAGTTGCTGATTTGATTACTCAGGAATCATGGTGCTTTGAATGATAGAGGTCGGGAAGAGCCATATTGGCAAGCCGATTGTCTGTCCTGGGAGGGACAATGTGCCATATGAGGTGCACCAACATCTCCCCAAGAGGAGAAAGGACTAGGATTTCCCTCAAGGGGAAATCCTTGGTTGGTGGAATCCATTTTCTCAACCTAAGACCAACGAGGGAACAATGATGTTATTCCAATCAAAATAAATTTTATGACGCTTTGACACAACTTGATTTTTCAATTTTTAAGAGTCGAGAAAAAGCTAAAGATGACTCTAGTCGCCTTCGACTTTTAATGAGCCTAAAGTGACAAGTGCTCAGATGGACCTTTTCCTTTAAGGAGTCTAAAAAGGAACGAAAGAGACTACAATGGAAATCTAGACAGAGGGATTACCAAACCAATCACAAAACTACATAATACTTTTTATGGTACAGTAGTCAATCTTCCCGAATGTTGTGTTCAGTGCATTGTGATCGATAGGGCGGCAGACATGGCTTCCTAAGGATAAAGGATATAGCCTATTGTGGTCCCCCAATATATACTCGACGGTACGTGGAAGCACAAGTCCGTATTGGCACTTTTCATCTCAAAGAGGAGGAATCACCCAACCTACAATGAAAGCAATAGTTACCAGGCTTTATGATGCCGTAATACTTCTCTAGCCTAGACTTCTAAATGTTGTGCGTTAGGTCCCAAAGTGTTTTTATGTTCATTGAATTTATTTTACGGTTGATCTTTCTTAAGAAGTTTTCCTTTAGGTTCACCACTTGATGTAGATATACAATTCCTAAAATGCAATCTAAGATGATAAACAATCATTTATTCTTCTTTTTGCAATGAAAATCCTAGCTACTAAGGAAAGAGAAGTGAGATTCTTTCAACATAGAGAAGAGAGCACACACTAGATGCACTGTCCTAAATCAAAATCAACAAACAGTCTAAATGCAAATGCACATGCATGTATTTATTTTTCTCTTTTTAATGTGTGGATGACAAAAAGAATGCTAACTACAAATCTGAATTATCTTTTCAAAGTGACAGTACTAACAATCTTCTCTTCAAAATATGAAAGGAGGACAATGACGACACTTTGCGATTTTGAATTGAAAACTACTTTCGACACTTGAAAAACTATTAATTCAAATCAAATACAAGAGTAACAGTGTAATCGACTATCAATAATAGTAGGATTCTTTTCTTTGACTGAAAACGACACTTGTGACACTTCCAAATCAAAAGATGACAGTTAGACTAAGCTACTTCTTTGTAAAGGAGAACTGTAAATGGCGAACAATACATAAAAACATTCACAATTATTTGTAAAATGGAGGTTGGATAATGCAAAGGAAGGGAGTTTCCATAGTGGTATACTGATTACGGAGAGCAAAACTCCTGAATAAAGCTAAAAAGAGTGAACAAAAAACCAAAATATGGAGGCAGAAACAGTCTTATCTGATCATCGCACCTGTAACGCAGGGAAACACGGATGCATCTCACCTACTGCACACGGGAGGTGTGATGCATCTAGATTGCTAAAAGGAGAAGGTGTGATGGTTCAGGTATGAGACTTCAACTTGGTTTTTGGTCACAATTTGCAACTTAGTTTAGGGATTTAGGCCGAGCTAATGATAGTCAGTAAATGCAAATCATAGGGGATAATCTAATGAGGTTACTTGAGCCACCACCAGAGCAATTAGGATGTTTGCAAATCAATCCTTCAGTTTATAAATAAAACTCAGAGATGGACTGAAGCAGCATTGATCTACTTTGCACTTGCATAGAAAATGCAGTTCAAAGGCTAGTTGGCTTAACTTTAGGCTCTGTCTGTAGTTTATAAAGCAAACAAATATAGACAAGCAAACAAGCTATTTTCTCCCCAATGGAGTCACCATTTTGTTATCGGGAAATCTAGTGTCCATTCAGAGTTGCTAGTCCCACTAAGATGGGTAGCTATCTTAGAAACAAACTAAAGTTACTTTCATTTTCCTTTATGAGAAGTAGATAGGAGAGGAGCAAAGAATACCAACCTCAATCTTTTGCTTGGTTCCTTACTTGTTCCTTCTCCCCTCTGACAGATATTTGCCACTCCTTCCTTGCTTACCCCGCTTCGAAGAGTACATGTAAAGTCAAAGCAGCATAATACTTTCAAAGTACTGGGATCTACAATCATAAACAATATAGGACCAGATATATATTTACCACACAAATGCATATATCATCAGACATACAAGAATGTGGAGGAAAACTCGAATAGCTTTATTGATAAAAAGAGTACAAGAGAGGATTACAACCCATTGATCTAACCCAGCATCATCCTCCCAGCATGAAAGCCCTTGTTCACCTCTTGAAAAGATTAGATCACCCAACACTATGATGTTCCACCAAGAAACTAATAGCACTTCCTTACAAGATACAAAATTCCAGCCTCTGGATCTCTAGGATGAGGGATCCATATATAGATGTTTGCAGGGGGGTGAGTCAACTTCTAGGATTTTGATTAGTGTCCTCTCTCTGATAGTTCTTCATTCCACTTGTAGATTCATGATCTCTTACTCATCCCTGGGTTAATTCAGAGAGGAAAGTGTCACAGGAGAAGTTTCTGGAAGATTCCATGGTCATCCACCTTGCAAACTATCTCTGCCATTTGTCTACTCTCACCCATCGCACCCTATAGAAGGGATTTTTAGTATGCATCGCTCTTTTTGCATGTGACAGGTGAGATGCATTGCACCCTTACCACTGAGCAGTCTGTATGGTCCAGTTTTGACTAGTTCTGAGCAGTTTTCCATGGAGAACTTCTGGGAGATGATGTAATCAGCTCACCTTGTTCCTTTAGGGTGTGAAACAAGACTTTTAGGGACTCAGAAGCCCTTGGTTTATGGACATATATGATTGGGGTTGCAGTGCCCAAATATATCTATAACACCTTCCCTGACTGTTTGCTAGCTTTGCAGTCCACTCGTACAACTCAGAGGGGAAGGATGCAAATAAAATTTCATGGATTTCCATATCTAAGTAGCATTCTAACCACTCTTCCTTCAATACTTGCGGATTCCTATTTTCCCGCACTGTGAACTCATGAATATTTTTGTCCAACCACTCTTCAAGTTCTTTCTTTGTCAAATTCCAGTGACACGACATCAAACATCTCTTATGCAGATCCTGGTCCTGGAAACATAACCATTTGTTGGCTTATTGGGGCCTGACCCAAGTTCAAAGTTTAGTTAGCCAAACAAATCCCGATACTACTAGCCCTTTTGGCAACAATCCACGGAGCGCAGACTAAGCTCTCACCCGAAGTAGTATGGGAGGGTGCTAGAACTAGGTTTCGGCACCCTGGAGATGTCTGATGAGTTCAAATGTTTTGTGGTTTGACCCTATGCACACGTTGCTACGTGCACTTCCCTATACCTCGCAGCCTGATATGTTGTCTTCGTGTAGCTCTACTCAAGGGATGAACACTGTGCATTTGTGTTATTACCCAAGACTTCAATGATATTCCAATGTTAGTTGATTAACTTAGGCTACTTGTGTACTTTAGGTTATACTTAACAACATAAATCATTCATACAGGTGAGCACAGGAAATAAATAGTATATTTGAAATTTATATCAAACATGCATTAATCAAGAACAAATACACAAATATGATATCAAACTTGTCATTATTAATCCCTTCTTTGGTTATAGACTCGACTCCACCCTGCGCACTCAGCTGTAGGGGTCCACACACTAAGTTGTGGAATATTTGGCCTCTGCACACTCAGCTGCAGAGCCTTTTCCTACTCTATGACCCAAAGACACACTTAGTCACTTAGACTCTTCCCCTTTCTCTCTACTTCGCTCTCTCTTACACTTAGAGCCTCTCTCTATTTATACAATCCCATGGTGTGTAGACCATGGGTAGGCTGACATTACATTACAAAACTAGTATGGAAAACCCTGTGACTCTAACATACTTCCGCGCCCACAATTCATGGAGCTTTACAACACCATTTGCTCAAAACTTGGGCTTTGAGCCCCAAAACATGCCTTCGGGGGATTCTATGCCCAACAACGCTTCTGTGAGAAGTGAAATTATGAACATGTACTCAGCAATATTGTTGGTGGTGGTACCCAGAAAGGCTCCTCTGGAACAAAACAATTCCAACTTAGGTGTGTAGATGACCCAAGCAGCTGATGCAATGTACCGCGTGTGACGACTGGCACCATCCGCATATCCTATGTATGCTAAGGGTAACAAAGACATCTGCATTGCAAGAAGGATGAATGAGACAAATACTCCAATAAATACCAAAACAATCCAATCAGACTAAAAAGGGAAGAAAAACTTATAAATACATAAAATTACAAAGCACATGCCCAATGCAATACTAGGCATAATACTTTTTTAGAGAGAGCCCATTTATGGGCTTAGCGAGCGGGACTGCTTCCCAGTCTTGAAGTTCATATGCCCCTTTTGAGAGTGCTTTCTTGATGACATAGGGACCAAGACATAAGGGTTGAAGCATTCCTGCCCCCAAGTGGTCATGTTTTTTATCATAGAGCAAAACAAGATCTCCCTTTTGGTAAGACCGAGGCTTGACCTTTTTGTCATACTGGGCTTTTACCTAATGCTTGTGGGCCTGGAGTGCCAATTCAATATCTCGATGAGTTTCATCCAATTTATTGAGGTATAGCAGGCACTCTTTTTTGGTAGTAGTGCCGGGAAGGAGTTCAACGACTATTTGTAGGGAAGGGATCTGACATTGTATTGGTAAAACTGCTTCTAGGCTGTAAGCTAGTTGAAAAGGTGTAGAGCCTGTGGCAGTTTTTACTGAAGCTCAGTATCCCCATAGCACCGAATATAAAATTCTATGACAATTAGTTTTATGATTTCCTACCAACTTATGGGTCATGGTATTTAAGACGCCATTGACAGCCTCTACTTGA
Source organism: Pinus taeda (assembly GCA_000404065.3). Classification (NCBI taxonomy): domain Eukaryota; kingdom Viridiplantae; phylum Streptophyta; class Pinopsida; order Pinales; family Pinaceae; genus Pinus; species Pinus taeda. The sequence goes on along the minus strand of APFE030324237.1, from coordinate 12,850 downwards.
CCATTATCTTGCGGGTAGTAGGAGGATGATTAATCATGATGAAAACCTATCAGCAATGTTAAGTCAGGCATCATGTGATTCTAGAAATGAGACCCATGCTCTATAACAATCGTGCGATGTACAAAAATTGATATATAACCTGATTAAAGAGGAATAGTGCCACAGTTTCCCCATTGGCCCGGTAGGTGGGAAGGTATTCGGCCCATTTCATGAAATAGTCCACATCTACAATGATATACTTGTGTCCAGCAGAGGTAACGGGATTGCAAGTTACGAAGCCTATCCCCCATTTAGAAAAGGGGCCGACAGAGATAACTGGGTGCATTATGACTGGAGGAGTGCACATTTTATTTGTGAACACTTGATAATGATGACATTGCAGGATCGCCTTGACACAATGTTCGATCAAGGTCGACTAGTAATAGCCTGCGCGCAAGATTTTCTGTGTAATAGATATCCCAGAAAGATGACCGCCACATGCCCCAGCATGGAAATCATTTAAAACATGTTCCACATCTTCATCAGTGAGGAAACATTGAAGAATTATATCCACACCATAATGATATAACGTATCATTAATCACTAGATAGTGTTGCGCTCAGTGGTGGATGCGACGACGTTCTCCCGACGATAGTTTGGGTGGAACCGTTGTGCTTGGAGGTAGACAAGAATGTCACCATACCAAGGGTCAGTAATGTTAATAAAATAGACAAATTCATCCAAAAGAGGATTGTGGCTATCTCGTTAGTATCGACAATGGGAAGGTTCAACAAAAGTTCGGCGAATACTAAGGAGTTCTTCGTCTTGGCAGCTGTGAAATCCAAATCAAATTGTTGGAGGATTACGATCCATTTCAAATATTTTCCTCCAATTACTTGGCGAGACAAAATGTGTCTCATGGGATTCTACAAGGTGATGACAGTAGTCTATCACAGCAGGACGTGGTGTTGAAATTCATTGACAACAAAGACGACTGCCAATGATAGCTTTTCCACATGTGAATATCTAGGTTCGGGCCTAGCCAGGCCTTTTGACATATAATATATAACATTTTCACTCTGGTCATCATGTGTTTGAACCAAGAACATTATAAGAGAGGATGGAAAGGCTGCCAAGTATAGAAGAAAGTCACAGCCATAGTTGGGAGTGCTAAGAAGTAGGGCTGATACAAGTGCCTTTTTCAAGGCATCAAATGATCATTGAGCTTGATCATCCCACATATACGGAACTCCTTTCTTAAGTAGGTGCATAAAGCCTCCTGTCATCTCAACATAGCTTATGATGAACCTTCGTAAAAAGTTTGCTTTCCCTTGCGAACGTTGGAGCTGTAGAATAGATTTTGGTTTAAGCAATTGAGTAATTTCATTTACCTTATCAGGATCAACCCTAATCTTGTACTTAAAGACAATGAATCCAAGTAAGCATCCAAACTCGACAAAGAAAACACATTTATGCAGATTCAAACATATGTTGTAAAACCAGCACCCAAGAAATATGGCTCTTAAATGGTTTACATGTTGTGTTCATTGCTTGGAATGGGCTAGAAGGTCATCCAAGTAAGCTTGAATGATATGCCTAATATCATGAAATGCATAGTCCATGGCTCTTTGAAAATTTTCTCTAGCATTCTTTAAATTGGATGGGAGTTTTTGATAGGCAAGGATGCCCCATGGACAAACGAAGGTATTTTTGTGCTAGTCTTTGGGTTTTATAGCACTTTGGTTGTAACCTGAGAATCCATCTGTGAATGAAAATTATTCAAAACTAGTGCAGTCATCAATGATTTGATCAATGAATGGTGTTAGATAATTATCCTTGGGACATGTGGCATTCAAGTCTTCATAGTCAACACATACATAGATGGTTCCTTATTTCTTATCAACAAGAACCATATTAGAAACCCATTCTGTTAAAGGAACGTGATAGATGAAACTAGCATGTAACAAATTTTCCAGTTCATTTTTTATGGTTGCCATTTTGTGGGGATGGACCGGTCGAAGAGTTTGACGGACAAGTTTAGCATTGTCGTAAAGCTTGATCTCATGCTTCACAATAGACGGATCTATGTCAGGCATTTCCTCATAAGACCAGGTGGATACATCACAGAATTCCTTAAAAAAGCACGTGAACCTTGCAATTTCCTCAGGATTGCAATCCGCTCCAATGTGGATGTTTTGCACGATGTCTGTCTTAACAAAAATATCAATGAGAAATGTCTTTGAAATATTTCCCATGTTTCCTTCTGCCTCCAAAGTTTGGATAGTCGTATAGGGTGAGGAAATGATTTCTGGTATGTCAGGTGGCAGGATTTGAAGAGGCATCATGTCTGAATTAGATATCGAAACATGATGGTGTGAGTACTCCCAATGTCACTCTTCTAAACTCATGATTTCTCTAATAGCTTTGTCCCTAAGTATGACTTGATTGAGTGGATCAAAAGATGGAGCAGTTATGGGAGGGGCAATGGTACCGTTGGCCATAACCAAAGTGACTAGAGATTCAGATGTAGATTGAATGGCTTGGTAGGTCAATTCAGTTAGTGACAACGACATTTGTTCTCTGTAAGTGTCAATGTCTAAAGGAGCCTGTAGGATCCATGTATTGGTCTATTCATGAGGAATGGATGAAATCATATTGACCACCTATGAAACCTTGGGTGGTTGAAGAGGGAAACAACCCATCAGGTAAGAAGCCTTCAGTAGACCGGTACCAAATCTGATGTAAGAGTCAGGTACGCTACCTACTTGGGGTACAGAGCCACTTGGTAATGAGGAATAATTAGGGGTGCAAAAGGACTGCTTGTCCACTATGACTACCTTTCCATCCAATGGAAATAGGATGACGCAAAAGACAGTACACACAATGGTCATCATGGCATACATCCAAGTGCGAACCAACAAGAGATTATAGTCCAATTTCTTATCTACGAATTCTATGTCCACCATTACCATTTTCCCATTCAAGGTGATGGGGTAGCTAGTTAGGTAACCTTTTGGGATGAATGTGTGGCTGTCGAAAGCTTTAAGGGAATTCAACAGCAGGGATAGTGTTGGAGAACCCAAACTGAGGCAACATGAAGACAACATGACGCCAGTAGAAGCACCTTCATCGATGTCAGTTATATGTATACCTTTACCTTTTGAAAATATTTGCACCTGAAATGCAAGTTGGTGGGAAAGGGGAGGTTTACATTTTTCCATGTCGAAAATTGTAAGCATGGAATCTTGTGGGTCGATACCACCAATAGCCGAAAGCAAAGGTTTCCTCTGTGCTGGACATGTTTGTAATACATCGAGCGCCAACATAACAGATGGCACTTGCGCCAAGTCTTCTATAATGTTGTAGTTTTGAGTGGCACGTGCAGACGTATTTTGCATTGTGCATCGAAGTGCCCCTTGAGGGGGGTGAATCACAAGGTCAGCAACTGACTTTTTGATATGCAAATCGTTGGGTGGCAGTGATTTTTGACATGAGGAAGGTTCCTTTGCATGAGCAATAGGAGCTCCATAGGATTTGGCTCTTGTTTGTAGATCAACCATTTCAAAGGTGTAAATGATAGAGGGTCCTTCACTAGCTGAAGGATGTTTTGAACCACTATTTCCCCCTTGCGAGGATTGGGGTTGGTTTGAAATGAGGTGTTTTTGCTGCTAAGTGGGGAAAGGATTATTAAGGACAACAGAGGTCCTACCAGTATCCATTTTAGCAATGAAATCTGTGCATTCTTGATGATGCGAGTAGCGATTGGTCATGTGGTCTTCAACACAGATTTTACAAGAGAATCTGGTGGGTTTATCCTTTCCATCGCTAGGAGGTGTAGCAGCCTTCTTCTTTAGGTTTCGCTGCTTTGTTGACTGCTCCTGAGAAGGTGTGGTCTTTTTCTTATTATTCTTGTTCTTACCACCGGGATTTTGCGTAGATTGCACAGAGTTTATCGTGGTGGTAGGAAGAGCAGTCAATTTTGTAGAGGGGTCCACTGACATTTGGGCAATGTGACCGCAAAGTTGTTTTATAGCAGCCCTGGATCTCATGATGATAATTCCATCGGCGTGCACTCTAGGGTGCTTAGTAGTGGAAGCATTGGAGTTGCAAGGGGCATTGGAGATTACATCGTAAAGAGTGCCAAACTGTGAATATATTAGGTCTAACTATTGGGCATGACATATGGATTAGTCTTCTGTGACCGTACCATGTAAGGCAACATGCTTAGCGATTTGTGGGAGTGGGGACTTGCAAAATTAGTCCACTAAGAGATATTTAGGGAAGGGATCTTTAACTAACCTCTGCCTATGTCTCCATTCATGTATATGATCAGAGATGTGGGTGGTGGTATCCTGACATAATGAAGTGAGTAGTTCTGTCCCAGTCTCATAGAAGATGGGTAGCTGGAAGTGCTTTAAGAATTCCATCGCTAGAGCGTCAAAAGTATTTACTGATGCGTGTGGTAACTCAATGTACCACTTGGCTATGTTGCTAGTAAGGGTGCCGGGAAAAAGATGTAACAAGATACTATCATCTTCCATGGAGTTAGAAACACAACAAAGATGATAGGTGGTGATATGGGTACCTAGATCCTCCCCTTGTTTCCCTTAGAACTTGGGGATGTTTGTTAGTATTTTATGTTGGATCGGTGGCCAGAGTAAGTTATGGTAGATGGGGTCATTTGTAAGTTTGTACAAGTCGGCGATATCCAATGTTGCCAAGAAAGGTAGAGTGTGTGATGACCCCGACTCAGACCAAGGTGATGACATATGACTTGAGGATCCTTGACGTCCTCCCATCGTTTGTGTCCCAATATTATACATAGGTTGTGTGGTATAGTAGTTGCCTTGGGGTATGGCATTGTAATGTAGATTTCCATGGGGATTGTGGTGCTAGGGTATAACATTTCCCCTAGGATAAGCAGTGCCTCCTTGACTCATTTGAGGTTGTGAGTAGGGTGCCCCCATGGATTGGTTGGTACCTCCTTGAGGATTCTTGCCCACCACAGAACTAACCATATGTCCTTGACTGACATAAGGAGTGCTCATGTCAATCAGTGACTCACCATGCATGCCTAAAAATGGAGGGGGAATTGTTATGTTCCCAACCGGTATATGCATATTGGGAGTGCCCCTAGATACTTGAATCTAGGGGTTATAACTATACAATGGATGCCAACCATATTGTTGGATGAAGGGACCAGTGCTAACTATGCTATATTGAGCATCATAAGGAGCGTTGTATGTAGCACTTGTCAAAGGTATATAGTTTGACACTAAGGGGGTGGAACTCGGCATAAGCTGGGTTCCACTCGTGGAGGGTGTTATGTGAGGGTTTGTACCTCAAAAAAATGGGATAGCAGGGTTCTCCATCTTTGGTGTGGAAGTGATTGTCGACTGGGGAAGTGGTGGGGGACCAAAAGTGTCCAAAATGTTCCACAACCCATTAGTCGTCGACAGGGGGGATGGAAATGTTCCAACTGAAGACACGGGGGGTACAGGTTCTACCCAAACCAAGAGTGGGTCCAACAGATTCATGATCAAAGGGTTATAGGGAGGAAGAAATCCTGCAGTAAAGAAATCCTCAGGTAAGATCAAATAATCGGTTGTCCAAACAGGTTCTGTGTGAGATCTTGGAGACTGATTTCCCAAATATGGGGAATACGATTCACTGGAGCTTAGCGAATCTTCCACAATGAGTGGAAGAAGTCGCAATAATCGCCTAGATTGATGACAGGGGCCTGATGTAGCCATGGTGACCATTAGTTTGTATCAATAAATTTTATTGTGATATTTGTTAAAGGCTCAACAATAACACTTGGGTGCATAAAAAAAATACACTAAGTGAAACAATCAGCAAATAGAGGGAAATGAACCTATCTGATAAGCACCACTCACTAGATATGAAACCTAGTATCACAATGAATAACAGAGAGGGCTAGCCAAATGTACAGTTATGGTTACTCTAGAGCTTCACCCAAACCTCAGATTGAGGGGCGAAGTACTCTCATGAAGATGAGCACCCTCCCAAAAACTGAAGACAGAGTAGGTCTGTCTGTGTTAGGTACCAGGGCAGCCCGCCCCAGTCACCTTGTGTAAGTCCCTAAAAGTATGGCCACTAAGGATACTTGAGATCATAGACACTACCTGGGGGACATAGTCACAGACAGTACGCTATGTGGGTAGGATACTTGAGTCCCTGACTCAGCTCCGAAATCCTCGAAGGGATCCCTAATACATAAAATACCCAAAGGAGTTGTAAGAAAAGGTGGGCTACCTTCACTTACAGTTCGATGTTGTCTCGTATTTAGCTCCTCTTTAACAGGAGCGGTCCCAATAGTATGAGTGCTGAAGGAATTTTCTCTCTTTAATGACACTGCCTATCCCAAGAACCTAGCCTGGACTAATGTTTGTTTGCTCTATAAAGTGTTACTGATTCATTTTAGGTAGATTTTATGTGTACCTTTTTAGTGTCTTCAGTAGGGGTGTTAACGTTTAATATATAGTGGGACTCTAACTCAAAATAATGCAAAGGACAATGCTTGAAAATATTCAATTTGATGAAATAAGTTGTATTCTACAAGTGAGAGTCTTTCATAAATTCATATTTGTTCCATGAATCCTAGTCATTATAACACATTCATAACCAACAAAAATATTTCCAATGCTTTCTGACAACTATTTGAAACCAAAATAAAATAGATTTTAACCAGCTAAGCAAAAGAATGAAGAAAAAATGTTGATTTTTCTTTTATAAAAACTTTTTAAGAAAGAAAGAAGAAAAAAACTATTTCCTATAAAAAAAAATTCTTTTAGGACACAGATCTTGCTAACAAAATATAGTGGCAGATCCTTTTTCAGTCCATCAACAAGTTTCCCATCCCTTTGAGTTTATAGACAAAACTGCATGTCAAAATTTGGGTGACTAACACTCTGTAGTAGAGGCCACAGAGAGTTACTGGTCTACTAATGCATTGTTTGTGTAGACACATAGCTTTATAAAGCTTTGTTTGCTCTACTAACCTTCATTAGTGTGGGAAAAGAGTTCAAAACAGGGCTTTGGGGATCAAATCCAGGGTTGAATATATGAGGGAAGAATGCAGGAAGGTCTTGATGCACCATAAAATGAATGTAGATGTATAGGGAGGTCTTAGAGGGAGGAGGAAACTAGGAATTGTCTGGGTGAACCGGGAACTAATGTATAGTCCCTAGTGGAGTCACCAATTCTACTATAGGATAAAATGCATGGTGTATGGAGAATGGAGATACCCTCAAGCGTATTCTCGGGACCCTTGGCAGACTGTAATATTATCTACAACTATCACAAAGTTTACATGCATGTCCATAAACAGTAACTAACTATCAAAGCAAGACATATTCATTACCTCAAGCGTCCGTGTAGATTTACTGGAGAGCACAATGCAGCTAGGTGGAAGTCCCCTCAGCAGGCTACAGATCAAGTCTTGCACATAGAAGAGACAAGCATAATCACATCATACAACCTTGATAGCTAATATATTAATATATAAAATACATCTAGTTCTACATAACTAAGCTACTCATGTTAAAAGGTATTGGAAAAACAACTAAATGAATGATAGTACCAACACCACAGAGTAGACAAATGTTTGAAGAGTGATTACAACCATTTGTTGTATTAGCCTTCCCTTACCCCTCTAGCTCCTCTCTCTCTCTCTTCTTACCAAATTCTTATGCTTAGATTTGAGACTATGCTCCACAATCAAGTAAGTTATCCTTTCAAATGATTTGACCTCCATCACCATAGCCCTAGATTTTCTTATGTAGCAATTGAGTTAGGGTTTCCAAGTTCCTCCATGAGGCTCTTAATGTAAAAGCAATGATGTTGCCATGATCTTGAGCTCTTTCCCATTTGCCTCCTTCGTTAGGATTAGAAATCTCACAAATAGGTTAAACTTTAGATGTTTCCTTGCTTTTCTGAGTAGATTTAGGAGGGAATATAGAGATATTTATGAGTTAATTCACTCCTTTGACCTCTAGATTCTCATTAGGATCCACTAACATTGTCCCCAAACCAACAAGTAGAGTTAGCAGGGTCATTAACGCTCCCTTAGGCTTACAAAGATGCTTTATAAAGCATGTTGTCAGTGTTTAGCCATTGTTAGTGTGGAAACAAGGCTTGTGATCTTGGTCTTTTCTTTAGCTATCATGTCTTTCCCCTCTGAGCTGATGAGGGAGTCATTTTGTTGTATAACAATTATTACCACATGCTTTCCATATTCTTCCATGCCTTGTGATGCGCTGATAATTATTGTAGTTGTTTTATATAGAACTTGGGAGTATTTAGGCACAAAGTGATTCACATATCTTCAAAATGTTCCACAAGTACTATTTTGGATATTATATATCTTCCAATGTATATCAGCCTCTAGATAGACTCTAGAATATCAACATTACATTACTAATATTTTATTGTGCCTTTAATCATCTTTATCAAAACCCTATGGAATTTCTCATAATGTGTGTGGATGATGTGTCCACATACCATTTATATCCTATAATCTCATATTACACTCTGCTACATGATGAACATCTCCTATCTGAAACATATTCAATCCAAGAAACTTACCCTACCAAAGCTTATCAGAAGTTATTAATTACAAATTTCAAATTTGAAACTCATGCATATAGCCTATGATCCATCAAAGTTATAGCTTCAAAATACCAAAGTAAATGCAACCATCAATATTGCTAGTGTCAGTCTTTGAAGCCTTCCACCAGTGATCAAACACGCTCTTACAAAGTTTTCTTAGGGTGTCAAGGTCAAATTTTTCCATTTCAGTGAGTCTTCAAATAAAATTTGGTCACTAGGTATTAGGTTTAGGATCTGTTTTCACTTCTTACAAAGTTGTCCAAATGTCGGTCCATGTCACCATTTAGATGAGTGTACCATCATTCGGGGAGTTTTCACCATCATTTTAGGTTCCAATGGGTCATTTTACACCTTGTTCATGTTTCAATTGTGCTTGGGTAAGGCTCATTTCCCTCTCCTAGGGTTTTGAAGGTAATTTCTCTTGTATGGTCAAACCATCAACAAAACATGTATCTTGATGTTCATACACCTTCCCCTATCCTTAATGTACCTTATTAAACACTTCCCATCACTGATATCCCTCAAATTCCTCATTTTTCCACAAACCCTAGTTGCTTGCTACAATTTGACAATTTTCTAGGCTAGCCCTGTGTTTTTCCCTTTTGGACCCTTTCCCCTCACTCAATATTTGAAATTCCACTTTCTCCTATTTTCTAACATCCCTCCATACTTCCCAAAATTTTCTTAAGAATTTAGAAGCCCCTTATCCCCTTTATTTCACTTCATTTTGACAAATCCCCTATTCCACACATCAGGATAGGTTTTACTCAAATGATGTTTCTGAGAAATAGAAGATGAAATTGACAAAATTGAGAGAGGTTTTTGTCCATAATAGGCCAAGGAAGAAAAATTTCCTTCACTTTTTACATAGGTGTCATAGTTTTAGAGAAATGTCAAACATAAAGTTGCCTCAGGAGGGTTGCTGCACCTTTGGAGTGGCCTTGGGAAAATCACGATTTCTCCTAGCTTGGTTGGCCAAATGACTTGATTGATGAGTCAAATGATAGCTAGACAAAAATATATTTCGAAGGAGTTATCATGAGATCAATTTGGAGTTGAGAAAGACCTTCAAAAGTTGACTTCAATAGCACTCTACATTTAGGCAGCTTCATTTTTCACATTTTGACCAGTCTTGGGAGATTGGACTCTTGACAGGGCAAATGACCCCCAAATTGAAAAATGCAAGATGTTCTGGAAAGTAGAATCGATAAGCTTTCCAACGCACTATCCTTCACCCAATTTGGAAATTATGAAGGCCTCCAAAAATTGTCCTCAAAAAGGCACTGTGCACCTATTCCTTGGCATTGCACACCTATTCCTTGGCATTGCGCACCTATTACAAGAAGCAGAATTGCCTCAAAACACCACCAAAATTCCTAAAAAGAAAATTGATGCATGTTACAAGTATTTATATCTCTCCTCCTTCCTCAGGAAAGTTATGTTTGGTGGCTTGGATGTGTTCGGTTTTCTTGAGAGCAAACGCTAGCTAAATGGTTAACACAAACCCTAGCTAGTTTCTAAATCATCTCTTGCAAGTTGTTGAAGGTAATTTGCTCTTCTTTCTCACTCCATTCATATTGAGCTTGTCAAATCCCATTCCCTCTCCCTAAATCATCAAAATTTACTGCCCAAACCCCACTCCCATTTATCAAAACCTAGCCTTATACCCTATTCCCAAACCCTAAACTTCCACATCCTACTGTTTCATTACATCCACTTCACTATCAAACCCCTTATATCCCATTTGTAACACCATTCACTTCCCTCATTTCCCACAAGAAACCCTCCCTCCTAGCATTCATTTCCTTATACACACTGCTTACCTCATATTTCAAAATCTCTTCATACTCATTTTCTTTCACTTCAAATTCATAAGCATGGAGACAGATTTAGATTATGAGAGGGAAGAGGAAACTCTCAGTGATTCTTCCAGAGAAGCACATGTGACAAGAAATCCACACAAAGGGGGAAATATCATCTGGGAGGAACCTATTGTTGACACCTAATCATCAGGATTGGGTGAATATAATGTAAATAAATAATAAGTAATATGAAAAATCATTAGGAGATGAAGTGAACAATCTCTCCCTCATGTATATAATGAAGACCAACCTGAAGGAATAAAATATACGAATCAATTTTTCTTTGAGGAGTTATAGCCTGACCTGACATGGTATCAGAGCGAGCTCCCAAAAATAGTTGTAACTCCCTTCTTCCTACTGCGCTCTCTGTCCACTGCCCCTATGCTCTCTTTCTGCCATAATTAATTTTGAATCCTCTGACCTGATAGTCTTAGACCTGAAAACCTTCTGAATCACTGCATGCCTTGAGGCCGTGCTACTGTGAAAGTTTACTGTGTGAATGGTGTGGCTGCAGACTTGCGAGCAACCTTTTCAGTTGTCTGCTTGATACGAGCCATGGAGCCTTTGTATGAGGATTCGAAATAGCAGCCTTGGGGTTTCTGGTAGATCCTCGCCTCTAGACCACGCTAGAGAGAAATGGTGCCTCCATGCATTTTTATGGTATCTTGAACACTGGTGCCTCCACGCTGGTGCCTCCACTCAGGTGCCTCCGTGCTGGTGCCTCCACGCAGGTGCCTTCACACATTTGAGGGTTTTTTTTCCCATATAGCCCTTTTTTTCAAATCCCTTAAGCTTCTTCCAGTGAGAGTTAGTTTTTCTGAGAGGTTTGCTTTTATTTTGTTGAAAAATGTGCAAGAAGAAATGTTAAATTTAGAATGTGCTAAAAACATACCTGCTAAAAATAACATGTCTAAGAATAGCATGTCTAAAAATAGCAGCTTGGCCAGTGAGGTCATTGGCCACATTTGGTGAGAGGTGAAACTGCTAAAAATAGAAAGTTCTAAAAATAGCTTTTTTGGGTCCCTTCCTATTTATAACAGTCCCTAGTCTATCTATAGGAAGTAAAATTAATTTTGGTCTTACTAGTAGTTTGGAATATTAATTAATTAATTCTCCATGAGTTAATTAGTTAAGGAAAAGAAAACTTGAAGTCTTTGTGAGAACATGCAATTATTTCTCCACTGATTGGGGAATGTGTCCTTAATTTCCAACACTAATTGAGGCAATAAGTATGAGTTCTATAATGAGAGAATCAGTTGACTTAGTTCTAACTAGTCAAGTCCAATTAGATTATTTTAAGAAGTTGTTGAAATAATAAAATATAGTTTGTTAATGCTTGCATGCATGTGACAACTATTATTTTAGATAACTGAGGATTCACTCATGGATAACTATTGCATGTCAGTTCTATCAGAGACCCAGTTGAGATCAGATGTGGGAGAGTGTACTATCAGACGCTTGGATATTTCTAGTAAGTATTCCTTGCATGGAGAAGGATCGATTATAGGAGATTAGAGGACTTGTGGCCTATATATTGAGGCCTAGGTAGTCCATGATTTTCATCTTCTGATTGAAGATCATCAGAGTACAGAGAGAGCAGGATAGCTATTGAGATGATTCTTTTTGTATGTTGAAGAGGATTTCCACTTGATTGATAATACAGTGTTGGGGTTTTATGCTGGCGCTTTCCCTAGTGATATATTCTGTGTTATGTGTGATTGATTTCTCTTAATCAGTTATGCATGTTTCTACTTGGTGTTGCTCATGAATTTGACTATGCTTCCGCTTAATGTTTTGTAGAAGTAGAACAAGTATTATGCTTTAGGACATTGCATATATCAGTTTGTTCTATAGGTGAAATTTCTACATGGTATCAGAGCACAGGTGATTAAGCAAGAACAATATACTAATAGGAGATTTCAAAGATTTGAGTTTTGGGTAGAGAGTTTGCAGAGAAGATCTAAAAATTTCTACACAAAATTTTCAGAAATAAATAGCATATTTGGATTCCTTGTGGAAAAATACCCAAAAAAAAAAAAAAATGACTGAATCGGAGGTTGGATGAGGGAGATATTGTTGATTTAAAATCTATTAGGATATTCTGACACATAGGAAATAGTTAAGTATAACTTGGTCTAGTATAGAGTTAGGTAAAGTGTGTTTCTTTACTATGTAATTTTGTAACTTACAATCCGACGGTCACGATATGTAGTGATCCGACGGTTCATTCTCTCCTCGGTATTACCGAAACTTGATCCATGGCTTAACACCCGATTGGTCCATGATCTCTATTTAAAGAGAATTGAGGGTCATTTGTAGGTTAACTGTTCATGAGAGAAGCTTATGTAAATTTTCATTCTTTTATTAATAAATTGCCT
>APFE030324222.1:0-29126 GCA_000404065.3 Pinus taeda | reverse complement strand
ATATACTACTTTTCATTTTTTCTAAAATTGATATCCTCAAATTTTGTTACGTAAAATTATGTTATTTTAAACAGGACCAAATTTCATACCTACCGATAAAATGTTAAAATCCGTCAGTGACAAAACCCATTGGCTTTTGTAATGTTCCAATACAATTTTAAAAATGATGCGATGACATAATTTAAGTGTCTCACATGATGTGTTTGGAAGCACTGGATGACATTTCTTAAGATAACCTGATGGATTATATGGGGTTCTCCAAATTTTGGAGATCTTTGTCTATTTAACACTTCGATCCATTATACTTAAAATGGACCCATTACATGTTTTAATTCGACCTTTTTTTCTTTTATGCTTAATAGTGACTAGAATTCTAAGTAAGGGTTTTGTACTTGCACTCTATCTAAAATTTGCTCCTCGGAGGTCATGAGTTAGTGTTGTTGCTCGCGTGTTCTCGCAAGCATCTCTTCTCTTTCTCACCAGGATTTCCGGATACAATGAATAGTCTATTGGCATTTCTCTCCGATGCACAAAGCTTCGGGATAAAAATCCCAGAAAGAATATATATGGGAGTTAGGGAACCATACTCATTAATGGGATAGACACATTTCTAAAGGGACCACCATCAACATCTGTAGTAGCATTACTGAAAAGAAAAGTCTAAGAAACAAATATGTTTTTTGGGATAGGTTATCAACATCTAATGTGCATTCCCAATCTAGAAAGTCTTATGCTACAATGGACGAGATGGACTGGAAATTTGTAAAAATCTATTCGACACTCCCTAGAGCCTACACGTTGAGTAATAAAAACTAAATAGAAGGATGGAGATATTTGGCCTAATTTTATCCAAAACTATGAAACTAAAATAATAATTGTAGCTCTCAAGTTTGGACTCTTAGAATTCCAGAAGTAAAAGCATTTACCCCTACATGCTAGAAGGTCTGAGAAGCCACTTCCTGTACAACTCATTTTTCTAGAATGAATTCCTGTATGACTCATTTTTCTAGATTGAATTTACCTTATGAAAATCGGTACATGAAAATCCTGAAGGATGAATTCTAGTGTGTGAAAGGTCCATGTGGAATGTTAATGTGGAGCCCAAAAATGGCTAAAGAATGTTGCTTAACGACATTTTATAAACAGAATTTCTATTATGATGATGGAGGCATGATGCTCAAATTTTGCATTACTAGGGGATACATTAGTAGGACTTAAGCCCTCATCGAGTTATATTAGCTACACCCTTTTCCAAACCATGCTAGAGAAGGGATAAAATTTTAGCCAAATAGAAACTAAAAATGAGGGGTTTCAAGGGTATATCTAAATGTTTACAAATTTACTCTTAAATGCAAAGGAGGATATCTAAAGTTTGAAATATCCCATAACAAAGTGTAATGACTTTTTATCCTTGCATTCGTAAGCCTCTAAGCTTTGGTCAGTTTTTAAAAAATGTAGTTGAAATTTTATTTGCAAAGGCCTTGGCATCCTCATCCATCAATCAGACCAAATCTAAAGAAATTGACTCTTCATAACTCTTAGACAGGCTTGTCCCTTATCCCCAACCCTTTATGTAATAACTATTGCAACCTTAACTTATCTATGCAACTAAATGTTCCAAGGATTGATTAAAGCATCCCTCTTCTAAAAGATGAATCCAAGCAATTACTGCATGGGAACTTTGCAAATCATTCTTTCTAACCAACATTAACAACAACATACTAATGTAAAAGACAGTGGAGTGTATCTAATTTTTTTGTGAAGCCTTGGACTTTACAATATAGAGGAAGAAAACCAAGTGTTATAAATACAACGAGACTAATATTCCAAACTTGATTATGGTATAAGGATGAACTTGAATGCATCCTTTCAAATTTATTAGGATCCTCTTTTCTTTTCAAGCCTCCACCAATTTAAGAAATCCAGCTTGTGATCATTCAAAGAATTGAGAAAAAAATTGACAAATGGATCACAAAGCCAATTTCCCTTTGTTTTGTAATTCCATGTATGCAATAAAGAGTTTGTTTTGAACCATGGATACCATTCTTCTAACCATGTGCCCCTTCTTGAAATTCTTACTAAAGGTTGGAAATTCTTACGGGTCAATTCAGAAGGAAGTAGAGCATTCCATAAAGTCAATTGGAATTTTTGTTGCCTACACAAGGATTGGGGAAGAATTAATTTGGAACCACTCCAAATATTTCAATAGACATAAGGCCATTAATGAGGATATAGATGGATTTGTTCTAACCTATCTTCGATGTTAGACTTGACAAGATTTTGTAGCTTAAATCCAAACATAACCATGGAATTTTAGACAAAAAAATATGGAAGCCTTTCATTGAGCTCATTATGGATCTTTTTGTCTAGTCTTTTCCCTTGTGTGACACAGCCTTGGGCTAGAAGCTCCAATACTTAGGTTTAGCACAATGTAAGTGTTTGATTTGTGTAAAAAATGGAAATGATTCAACAACGATTGCGGTTTTTTGAATTTCTGAATTCAACCTTGTGAATTAATTACAATATAAGTCCTCCTCTTCACCTAGAAATAAAGAAATATTTTTTTTTAAACATTCATCTTAATGGAAGGCTTACATAGTATAAGAGTGTTATGGGATGTGAAAACTTCTTTTTATTTTATAGCCTAGAAGGTCAAAATGAAGATTTTTCACGAAACCGACTACTTATGTTCTAGGGTGATGTTCTTAGCACCATGAGAAGGAAATCAATATCTAGAACCCCTGATTGCTTTTCCCACTCCACAGATATGAAATTCATCCCAACCACCATGTTTCCCAAGAGTGCAAAGAAGTGAAATAGCTAGCCTCATTTTCTTGTTTAATAGAATAAAAGGTTCATGGCGCTAACATTTGATATCTTATAGGTTGGAAAGCCTCTTGAGCCTAACCAAGGCAACAATGGGAGGGGAGCTATTAGCATAGACCCTAAGTAGAATGTTGAAGGGTTGACACTAGCCCCAAAGATGAGGATGACCCTCCTCATGGCACATGATCAATCATCCCTATTTTTGCATGACTTACAGACTATTTTATGCAAGAGAGTTGGCTTCCATTTTGATTAAAAAAATATTGTATGTTGTAAGGTAACTTTTACTGTAGCCATGATGTTTGTGTGCACTTCATTTGATAGGTTACTAGGTTTCTAGGATTTTTAGTCTTCTTGTGATGGATACTAACCCAAATGGTGCAAAAGAGACAGTAGCCCCAATGACACAAAGAAACCCCCAATGCATAGAGAACACATAACACATACCTACAACCCATAGATGACACGAAAAATTATGCATCTACAAACTATTTGATATGTCGAGAGCATCCAACAAATCCATTTCAATAGGAATAAATGAGTAGAGTGAGATTTGTGTCTAAAAAGTTCATTTATGAAGAGGGAAAGACATCTTTGGTTGGGTTAAAAAAAAAAATGGAAAGTGATCTCTCTAGGTCCTAAAACATGCAGTAGTATTTTCCCCTGATCTCATAGTTGATGGGTCACCTTAAGGGCAAGATATCTATGGTTGGGTTAGCAAAAAAAATGTTGAAAGGGAGCTCTACAGGCACGAGGGCTTCAATGGGGGAGAAATACCATACCATGTGTGTTCATATTGGGGATATATATTGAGGAAAAATGACATGTATAAAAAATGGGGGTTTTATATTGGCAAGTATAAAAAATGATGCTCAAAATTAATAAAAAAATATAAATGGGTACGAAAGATGTTAATGAGAATTGGATACCTATAATATCTAGAGAAAGTAGGGGTTTTTTAAATTGGGAAGGTGTATTGGATTTGTATTTGTAGGGGGTTAAATAATGTGGATTTTAGAGGTATTTTCCAATATGTAGTCAAATTATGGATATTGTTTAGTATGTCACAAACACACATAAGTGACATAGGTTCATTAGGTGAAGCCCCTTTATCTCTAGGTTTGAAAGCAAGTAGTATTTTTCCCTATTCTCATAGTGGATGTGCCAACGAAAAATGAGATGTCCATCCATCTCTGACTTGTCAAGTGGGATAACATGAAAAAATTGTTTCACTGTGGGAGGTGGTAGCTTGTTTAAATCTAAAGTTTGTGGGACCCTACTTGAAACCGAGCAAGGGGATACCTAAAGTAATACATCAAGTTTCTGCATGTGTACGTAGGTCAGATCATATGGACTGGAGTTACTTGATTATTGGACTTAAGTACAATGTAACTTTATTATATGACCATTATGAGACCATAACTTAACATATCAGTGAGAACATAAGTGCTTTGTTTTGTACCAAATTTGAACAAAACTCTTAAGCTTGAGCTAAAGATGTTGATGCAGAAAAAACACTAGAATTAATTTTTCATATCTAGAAATGTTCTTAGAGGTCTTTCTTAGTGGTCAAAATGCATAACTATGGTTTCATGTAATGGTGCACGATGGAATCTACTTTATTTCCATCATCAAGCTTCAAATATTCAACATCTATGTTCATTATTTCATAATTAGTAAGACTAGCATGTGGAAAGTACCAGATATGAATAGTTATGATGAGATAGATAAAATTGGACCACAAGAAGCAACACACAGGAAAAAAATCACTTGTCTTGCTATGATCTAATATGCTCAAAAGTTTTAAAATAGATAAGGAAACTACTACAAACATGTATGTGTATGAAGTTGTCCAATCAACATCAATTTGGAAATTCGATTCCCACCACCTTGTTTAGGTTGCCTAGAGAAACTATATGCTAAAGCACTGCCAAAGCTATCTTGTATACCATATCCCTGCTTCCTTTGTTAGCATACTCTCTTCCAAACTCCTATCCACTTCCTCTTCCATAGCCACCTTTACCATACCCTCCTCGTACTCTACCTTTTCTTTCTAAAATTGCTTTTTGCTACCATCTCTTCCTGCTCAAAAAATAACAAATAGAAAATTTACTAATTTTTTTCCAATTCTTGGAATCAAAAGGAAATTAGAAAAAATAATATACTCACTTACTCGTGAACTATCACGACTACTACTTTTTTACTCTATTTATATATGCTTATTTCCAAAGGGAATTAGGGAAAATTGCTTGTTGTCATAGAAAAAATTACATATAATAACCCATAAAGGAAAATAAGAAACAAATAATATTAGAACATAAATGTATACTCATAAAGATATAAATAAGAATCAAATAATATTAAAACATAAATATATACATATTATTGTGATTTTGAATAGAACTTGAGTCTTCAAAATCAATAAAGGCATAAAAAACTCTTGATTCTTGTTAAAGTACAATCAAACATAATCTAGCTCAACTCATACAAATGAAAATCAGAGAGAATTAAAGAAATTATACAACTAGACAAATCACCATACAAAACTTTAAAAAGTGACAAATAGAGAGATAATGTCAGTCCCCAAATTCTCGTTAACCACGTTGATCTCTCTAGGTCTAATTTTCCCAAAATTTGTAAACTATATTTCTAATTTGGAAGAGGTGAGAGTAGAAGAGATATTACTTATGTATATCGATCTTCCATCACCAAAGGAATGGAAAAAGAAATAAAGGTTCAATAGCACATGAATAGAACATTTAATGGCTTTAGATTTATATAGGGAAGATTAAAAATAACAAATATTTCTTAACCTAAGTGTAAGTTATGTAGAAATAAAAATAAAAATAACGAGCCTTGATTTTCAGAGCTGACAATATCATCAGACCCATTGGGATGCACTTCATCAAATATTGTTGAACCTAAGAGCAGTTGAGGTGGTTGTTGTTGTGTGGTTTGTGGTGTAGTTTTCCACTCTAAAAGTATAACAAAAAACATATTTGTAGGTGTTTGATAAGATTGTGTAGTGGTAGAAGTTCCCTTAGTAACTTGAAGCTTTGAATTGAAACAATTTCGCACATTAGGAATGTTGATAAGTTAGAATCTCTAAAACACTACAAGCTGATTGTAATAAAAAAAAAAATTACAATAGAACAAATGGATCTTCAATAATAAGAAAATTTTGATATTAATTCCCACACTTACAATGGAGGTATAAGTGTGCTTGGGAGCTTCCCCTAAGGTTCTTCAACTGGATTAGGAGATGAAGCAACTTCAGAAGTTGTTACAATTGAAGAAGAAGCAACTTTAGAAGTTGTTACAACAGAAGATGTTACAACTGAGACTTTAATTGGGTTTTTATCCAATTTATCTTTGAGGATAGGTGTTCCATGTGGCTCTAAAACTTCATATTTAATAATCAAGAGAAATAATTATAAACACCTATTTCATTTCAGCAAGGGTTGGAGAAGATGGTTGTAGTGTAGGATAGATACAAAGTGGGAATAAAATTTGTTTTTCATAGGAACCCATAAAATAACACATAAATCATTTACTCTGAGGAATGGTTATGCTAATCTACCAATCATTTACCTTTCTTGGTCCCTTATTACAGCATGAGCAATTTGTCTTTCTATCAATGACAAGAGTGATTTTCTTTATGATACTAAAAGAATTGGTTTCAAGTGGAAATCTACTCACAGTGACATTTTTTTCATCAAAGACATAGAATCAGGCTTCAAAAACTGGGAAATGCTTGAGACCCACTCATAAATCACCATCGTACGTATTTTCTACAAATTGTAAGAAAACTACTAAAATAATAACAAGAATTGATATCTAAAAGTAAAGTTCAATCCTAATCATTGTGACTTGACAGAAATAGTTGTAACCCTTTTGCTAAATCAACCACTAGCAAACCACACTTAATCAAATTGTTATGGTAATTTGATTAAGAAAAAAAGAAAATTATAGGAAGAAAAAACATGTAATATAACAAAAATATCCCAAAAATTATACATATATCTACATCCAAAATATTTAAAGTCTAATTCATCCAAAAATATGTAAACCCCAAAATATTGAGAAAATTATCCAGTTGCAAAGCAATTATGTCTACCAAAAAAACATTAGAGAATTACAGGAAAACAACCTCAAAGATGAACTTAACTTTTATAAAATAGACAATCTCAGGAATATTACTAAAAAGAAAGGACTGGAACTACTACAACATAAGGTCAAGGAAACATCTTAAGTTTTAGGTTAATAATCTCAACAAAATACATAATAATATCTCCAAAAAGAATAAAATTGTGAGCACAAAATCTAGATACACCTAGATATTCTATGGTCATCAAGAAAATACATGTGATAAAATCCTAATAAAAATATACTTCAAGAAAGCAATATGACCACAATAAAAGGGTAAACACTTCAGGAAAACAATTCATGAAAATATTACGAAAGACTAACATAATAGAAATTCACAACCAAATTACCTTCAAAAATGTATTATTAACACATTCATCTATACATTAATAACACATTAACACATTTATAACACATTAATTTACATGTTAACACATGATACCAATGGTAGATTATGGTTAACATTATCAACACAAATCAATAAGAGTATCCAAGTCAATTATAGCCAACACGAGTGCCATAGTCACCATATGCATTAACTTTAATATTGTTTCCAATGTGACAAGCAACGGCACAATGTGATGAACAATCAACGATGTCATGATGTGATGAACAATAAACAATGTCGCAAGGTTGACCAAGCTTTACTAGATCTACTAGTTTTACTAGGTTTAGCTAGATTTACTTGGTTGACATAGGTTTACTAGACTTACTAGGTTGACCTAGGCTTACTAGGTTGAGTAGTTTTACATTGTTTTAATAATACTTAAATTTATTAGGTTTACTAGGTTTATTAGGTTTATGTAGGTTTACAAGGTTCACCAAATTTATAGGTTGACAAAGATTTACTATTTACTAGGATGAATTTGATTTCCTAGATCGACCTACATTTACTTGGTTGACCTAGGTTTACAAAGTTGACTTATATTTTTTAGGTTGACCTAGGTGTATTAGGTTTACCATGTTAAGCTAGGTTTATTAGGTTTAAGAGGTGGACTTGGGCTTATTAGGTTGACCTAGGTTGGCTAGGCTAACATAGGCTTATTAGGTTTACTAAGTGTGCCTAGGTTTACTAGGTTAACATAGGTTTACTTGATTTACCATATTCACCTAAGTTTAGTAGGTTGACTTAGGTTTACTAGGTTGTCCTATGTTCACTAGGTTGACCTATGTTTAATAGGTTTACTAAGTTGACCTACATTTACTAGGTTTACTTGATGACCAAGGTTTACTAGGTTGACCTAGGTTTGTGAGATTGATTAGGTTTACTAGGTTGACATATGTTTAATAAGTTCTCCTAATTGTACTAGACTTACTAGAGTTACTAGATTGACCTAGATTTATTAGGTTTGTTAGGTTGACCTAGGTTTACTACCTTTATTAGGGTGACCTAGGCTTCCTAAGTTTACCTAGGTTTATTATGTTTGAGAGGTTTCTTAGGCTTAGTAGGTTGACTAGGCTTACTAGATTTACTTGGCTCACTAGGTTGATCTAGGTTTATTAGGTTTACTAGTAAGTTGACCTATGTTTGCTAGATTTACTACATTCACCTAGGTCTACATGGTTGATCTTGACCTAGGTTAACTTATGTTTACTAAGCTCACATATGTTTACTATATTGACCTAAGTTGATTAGGTTTACTATATTGACCTATTTTTTCTAGGTAAATCTATAGTCAATAAAGGTGAACCATAGTCAATCATAAGCTATCATAGTCTACTATAGTTAGATTTGGACAACTAAGGTCATCCATAGTGAATTATATGCTGATTTTATTAAACCATCCTCAACCATAAATTTAGTATATTTAGCTATAGTCAACTATGGAATAGTAATCCTCCCCATACACCTAGGTTGTCAATTAACACAACCAAATTCATAAAGTGGTCAAAATAAATAGGTTGATATCATTCTCCACCTTCCATAAGAAAAAATAATAACATTAAAAAGTGAAAAATGATGCTTATCCACTTATTTCAACAACTTTATTGTTGTTAACTTACCATCGATAAATAAATATAAGAGAAATCTATAAAAAAACATGGATTAAACCACTTCAATCTATGCATGATCGAGCTAGCTAAATATATGTAAGAGTGTTAGATCTAAGACTTTTGTGATCTACAATGTAGATAAATTCCTTTCGGATTAATCACATCATTTGGATCTAAGCTTCCACCATTGGAAGCTTAGAGAAGCTATTGAGATTGAAAGGCATGCCAAAAATCTTAATAAGGATGATGGTTAGAAATTCCTCTCTTCATGATTCCACCGCCCTTTCTCTCTTTCCTTTTTTCCTTTTCTAATTTAATTTAATTTATTTATTTTTAATATTATTATTTTCTTCTATTTTTAACCCTTCATGGACACCCTTATAACTTTAATCAAATTAGCGATTCTTCTATATCTTCATTAGTTTATCATAGTAATTAACTCCTATCATCCTTTTTATAAATAAAAAATTAAATATTATTTTATAACCTCTCATATAAATTAAGATTATTTTTGTACCTTATTAACCATACATCTTTTTATATTTTATATAAAAACTTTTAATTAAATAAATATCTAAGATTTTTAGGACCTTCTTAACCCTAGAACTTTATTATTATTATTTAATATAAATTAAATATATATACCTGGATAACTTCCTATATTTAAGTAATAATGTGTACTTTTTTTTTATTTTCAATTTATGAATTATGATAAGTAAAGATTTTGAAATTTAGTTCTAACCATAACTATATATATAAAATTCTAAGTGATTTTATATTTAATATAATTGAATTGAAATAATTAATTTCCAACAAATACTTTATAATTAATAATATTTTATAATATTATTAATTATTTAGAATTTCACTATATAAATTATTTTGTATATATTATTTCTAAAGTAATTTTTAATATTTCTAATATTTTAATAGAATACTTTTTTAAAATAATATTTTTTTATCATATTAATTAATTTACTAATCTAATGCTATTTATTTTTGAAAATTCATTAAATTTTTCACATTATCCTCAAAATAAATCAAATAAAAAATTCTCAGGAAAATTTAATAAAAAGACATAAACTAAACCACCACAAACTATGCATGATCGAGCTAGCTACCGCGCTTCTCACTTTCTATCGTCTCTATAGTGCGGAGTTATTGATAGATAGCTGCTTCTTAGAGCATATAAGGTAAATTTTCGAAACACGTGATGTCTTCGAGCACATATTTTACGATATTGTCTCAATAAGTTCTACTAAATCTTTGCCTTGGATTTGTGAGAGAGCACATATTTTACGATATTGTCTCAATAAGTTCTGCTAAATCTTTGCCTTGGATTTGTGAGAGTGCTTGAACCTGAGGTATTAGAGTGGATAGTGTCATAGTTGGAAATTTGTGAGAGTGCTTCAACCTTTGAGGTATGAGAGTGGATCTTGGCATAGTTGGAAAACCTATCTACGCCATTTTCATTATACGCTTTCACTAAATCCATTCTCTTCTTCGAAGGTCAGAGATAGGGCAAGCTCTCCCCCTTCCTCACTTCAAAGATTAAATTCACGTGGGCATTTTAAATGATTTTATTATTCATAAGTGGGCTCAAAGTTGACGTCATATCCCAGTGATATTGATACGTCGGCTCAATGGCTCTTTGTGGTCCCCAAAATCCATTGGAGACGCCACAAAAGGGATAGACATGATTGGGGCTCTAATTTGATATTCAAGTTGTTTTTATTGATAAGTGATATTGATATTGTCGGTGTAATGGTTTTTTGGTTTCTAAAATTTAGTGGAGTATTATAAAGAGTTTTTATGGGCTTTGGAGAGATGATTGGGTGTTTTGTTAAGGCATTTTTTGATGTGAAATTATGGGTTCAATTCCCTTCCCCTAACTAGGTGATATATTGGACATGATGATGATGTATTCACACTCAACGATGTACTCCCACTAAGCTTACAAAAAAGTCCATGGGGTCTTGGATAAATGGTGATCGAGTGCTCTATTAAGGCACTCCTTGATGTGAAATTATGGGTTCAATTCCCTTCCCCTAGATAGGTGATATATTGGACATGATGATGATGTATTCACACTCAACAATGTAGTCCCACTAAGCTTACAAAAAAGTCCATGGGGTCTTCGATAAATGGTGATGGAGTGCTCCATTAAGGCACTCCTTGATATGAAGTTACGGATTCAATTCCCTACCCCAGTCCATGTGATATATTAGACATGATGAAGATGTAGTGCCACCAAACTAAAAAAACAGAAAAGCCAAGGTGATATATTGGACATGATGAAGATGTACTACCACCAAGCTAATAAAACAAAAAAGGTTTTAATGAAGATGATGGATATCATCTAAGCCAATAGTGGAAATCCAAGATTCATTTTTTCCCTCTAAACCCAATTCCCTAATGTTAATTTCTAACCCCTTTTAATGCCACCCTCCCTCTCGTTTTCTTTTCTTGCCCTCTAAACCCAATTCCCTAATTTTAAGTTCTAACCCCTTTTAAACTCACCCTCCCTCTCCTTTTCTTCATCTAATTCTTGTTCTCCTTCTTTTTCATCTACCTTTAATATGTTTTTCTTGGTTCCCTTAGATTGTTCCCCTTTCCTATAATTTTCTCATCTTGTTTGAATTTAATTTTTAGTCTATTTAAATTTAATTTTTAGTTTATTTAGTTTAAATTAACTTAGTTCTTTTTAATTCAGTTTCAATTTTAGTTTATTTCATTTTTCATTTTTTTTTAATAAGCTTGGTAGGACTACATCTTCATCATGTCCAACCTATCAAAGAATAGCACAAAATTTGAACTCAAGGCTTCCCCTTCGATGAGACTTCATTTCTAGAGTCTTGCTAATTGAGCTACTCCAAACAAACTTCCTTATCCCTATTTTAATCCAATTCTATCAATCTTATTTTACTATTTTTAAATATTTTTGAAATCTTAATGACCAGTTTTTTTAACAATTTAAAATTTTTTAATTAATAACAAGTTATCATTTAAATATAATTAGTCATACAATTAACTTTATTTTATTTTATTTTTAAATTATAAAATAAAACCATTTTGATTAAAAGTTATAAAATAAAATATTTTTGAATTAAAATTATAAAATATATCACTTTCCCAAAAAAATCAATTCTTTTTAATCTACCGATTCTAAAATCATTTCTTTTCTAATTCCTTTGTTAATATTTACCAATCTTATACTTTCATTAATTTCTTATGACTAACTTTTCTTTTCTTTTTAATTCATTTATTTATATCTACCAATCTAATTGTCAAAAGCTTCATTAATTTCACATATTCCTTTACTCCTTTTTTATTATTTTGATTAAAAATAAAGATTTCAAATACCGTTTTATTCTCCTTTGAATCTTTTCGCTGATTCAATTTCATTTAATCGTTTATTAATCTAATTCCTTTCTCCAATATCTTTTATTTTAATCCAATATTTTTCTATTTGTTATTATTTTCCTCCTCTAACGATTATAATTCTTCTTATTCTTCTTTTTCTAACGAATTTATTTCATCACCATTTCCTATTTATTGAGCTAGAACATTCTTTTCATTATCAGTGAGCGTAAGATGGGTAAAGGGTTCACCCTAATTATTGGGAAGAACAATGATCCCAACACACTGTTCTCTCAAAGTCATCTACAACGGCTTTAAGAAGGTTTTGAAAGCAAAGGTTCTTTTAGTTTTTTTTTCTAATTAAAAAAACAAAGGTTCATATATTTTTAAAAAGGTTGTTTATAGGACTGAAAAAAGATTCTATTTTAAAAGTTTATTTTTCTCCTCTAACAATTATAATTCTTCCTTTTCTAACAACTTTATTCCATCACCATTTTCTATTTATTGAGCTAGAACACTCTTTTCATTATCAGTAAGCTTCAGGCCCGTAAGATGGGTGAACGGTTCACCCTAATTATTGGGTAAAACAATAATCCCAACACACTCTTCTCTAAAAGTCATCGACAACGACTTTAAGAAGGTTTTGAAAGCAAAGGTCCTTTTAGTTTTTTTTTTTTTTTAAATTAAAAAAACAAAGGTTTACATATTTTTAAAAGGGTTGTTTATAAAGGACTAAAAAAAATTCTATTTTAAAGGTTTGGACGTAAGGATTTTTTTCGCAAGTTTATATATATGTAGGCAACAAAGTTTAGGGTCTTAAAAAGGTGAGACGATTTGCAAAAAAAAATTGGTTTTTCATGGATGATAGTGCTTTGGATTCAAAAAAATCCTTTGTGTATGTGAATCTAGTGAATATTGTGCTTTATGGGGGCATATTAAAACTCATATTTTTTTGGAGCGATATGAAAAGTAACTTCATGTAATAAGGAAAGAAGACATAAGATAGAAGAAAGACAATAGCCATGGGTCGTAAAGTGAGACTAACACAAATTAAGAAAAGGAATCAAAAGGAAGAGTTAGTTTATTTTGTAGAGATCATAGAGGTTCTCGCCGCAGTCAAGGAATCTAAAAGACAAGAAAATGAAGTAGAACAAGTCAAGGATGCATCCATTGGGATGGATCTAGTAACATTATCAAAATTTACTGTTTAAAAAAAATCATTTTTGGGCTGTAAAAATGCAATTTTTTCCTTCGATGTAAAGAGTTAATTGAGTACAAGTATAATAACCTATATGATGAAGTATGTAATTCTTTAGTATTGTATTTTATAAAACAAATATTGGATGAGAAGTTGTTAAGAAAGGTGGCAAAATCTATGCCTTCCGAGGAAGCATGGAAGATCTTGAAAGGAGATTTTGGTACAAAGGGAAGTGACATGCAACAACAAGTTGTGTCGTAGTCTATTGAAAAATCAATATGGAAGTCAACCGCAAATATGAGAGTAGATGAGTAAGACTTTGGGAGGACAATAGATCTTGAAGTATCCCACTCAAAAGTGGATGGGGGTCATGAAGAATATAAAAGTGAAACCCATTATGCAAACATGCATATAGATGAAGAAGTCATGAAAAATATGTTGGACCACTAATTTGTCATTATTATTATCATTTTTTAACACCTATTTCATCCATTTCTACCATTTTTTATCACGTCATTTATCATAATTTATCATATAATTCCATTTTATAATTATTTATGCTCTTATGGATAAATATTATTTATTCTCTTTTATTTTTAATAAATTGATGCTTATTATACATGATTTTACCAATGATGATTTATTAATGAATTTGTTGTAACATCGCTCACGATTTTAGCCTCCAAGATCTTTTCCAAATTACAAATTTGATCTCCAGTTCATAATTAAATATTCCAACTTAGAAATTCGTTGGAATAAGAAGTGACAGTTTTGCATTGGATGTTTCAGTCAAATGAAGGAGAATCTAAAAAATATCAAACATGGGTTTTGTCTAGAATGGACCGAATTAGTCTTTTACTGAACAAATTTCCCAAGTTCAGTTTGTATTAAGAGAAACGGAAGGTTCTTCGAAGATGATTTTCTTAGATGTGTTGTTGTGGCCATTTTCCAAATTCTTTCGATTGCAATAACAAATTTGACTTGTTCCTGTTGAATGTTGATGGAAAGATCTTTCAGATATAATCTTGCAGATCAATTTGTTTTTTACAATCCAAATTTGTAGTGGAAATCAGTTTGTAATCAGCTTTGTTGTAACTTCTCTTTGCTTTCTGTGTATTTAAATGAAAACAAAGATCAAAGAGAAGAGGAGAATAGGAGGAGAATTAGAGGATAATTGGAGGAATAATGCAGAGATAATGAGGAGGTAGGAGATGGAAAATTATTAGATAGGATGTAGAAGAAGATATAAGAGATGAGAGATGAGAGGATGAACAATTGTTGAATTTGAGGCAAAGCTAAGAGCTTCATTGTGATGTAATTATTTCTCTCATATGTTTTAATGAAGGGAGTTATCCATTGAGTTTTACATCCATTATTTGTAATCTGATTTGAGTTATTTCTCAAGGTGGAAATGATTCTTGGGAAATTGAGCCCACTACCTTGGACGAGGTGCTGCCTTGAATATCTACAGTAGTTTAGTTGTGTTCTTGTTTCCTTGAATTTGAATCATTGTTCTTTAAAGTAGATTTCCTTTCACTTAACTAATTTGTTTGTTTACTGCATTTTCCACATTTGTTATTCATTATATTTCTAGATTTGTTGCTCTAGATTAACATTTGAATTATGTTGAGTGCAATATCTTAAATTTCCAATTCAGCACGGTGTGGTTTAATTTAGCAATGATTCAAGTTGTGTGATTAGAATAATTGTTTTTCCTGTCATTTACTTTCTTGCTTTTAATCTTAGTTTTATTATTTAAGTCTTACCTTTTATTTCCTGTTAAATGAGCTTGATAGTATAGAACACAATCATATAGAACTAGTGTTAGCTGTTGGTATTGTTGTGCATATATTTTGCCAATTGCCTTGAAATAACAAGACACTCCTAAAATTAATAATTAATGTCTAGGTGATTAGTTGTTTTATTTATTTATTAAGAAATTAATTTTACCCAACATTTTGGTGTCGTTGCGAGGGACACAGTCAAATTTCACTACCACACTAATATCTGGTTGTAGATGCATACCTGACTTTGTGAGAGCTAGATATCGAAAACAAAAGGTAAGAACCTACGTGTGCATCCTGGGGAACCATTGATGGGTCTACCCTCAATAGTCAGGCTTAGGTCATATAGCATGCACTGATAGAAGTAGGAATTTTAGAGGTATAATTTTGAAAAAAATCTCATAATTCCACTCAAGTGGTGATGTAATCACCACCCATTCCATTAACCAATTGACACGAACATTTGAAGGAGGAGCCTCAAAGAAACACATGAAGAACATCTTCTATTATGGTAAGAAATGGCTCACATTGCTCCTTTCGAATTCCCTATCAGAGATCTAGGAGTGACACAAATGCACATCATTCCCCCATATGCTCTACTAAATTTTCATGGTTTCAAAAATGAAGATCCAGATACATTTTTATTTGAGTTTGAAGTAATTTGTAGAGGATATGATTATTGTACTAATGATCAAAGGTTGAAAGTGTTTCCTCTTACTTTAAAAGTAGCAGCTCCCTGATGGTTCATGAGCCTTGGTGGGAACTACATCCAAATATGAGAGGACACAAAGAACATATTCTTGAAGAAGTACCAAGACTATTGCAAGCCTTGTGAATATATTTTCAATATGATACAAGGGGAAGATGAAATCTTGGAGGACTATGTAGAGTGATTTCATTACAACCTTCAAAAATCAAAGCATAAACATTTGAAAAAAGAGATCTTAAAAACACTCATTCTTAAAGGAATCAAAGATGAATTTTTAGAACTCTTAAATCTAATGTGAAAATATGATGTTTTTCAGTTATCATATGATGATGTTTATGAATTATGCATAACGTATTCAAGAGGAATCTTTAAAGATTGTAAGAATTCTAGCGAAGTTTCTTCTTTCTTTTCCAAATCTACTACAAGAACAAGAGATATAGGAGTTGAAATCAATGATTTATTTTAACATTTAAAATTGATTTTATTAGCTCTCTAAATTCACAATTGGATGTTTTTCAAGGGCAGAAAAATTAAGAAATTGAAGAAGTGTTTTTCCCTCATTGCCAAAAGGAGCATCCATGGATAGTCACTCTTCCTTATCTAGGATGGAAGTAGCATATCAAAGAGATGGGGAAGTTGCAACAAGGTCAAAACCATGGAAATCGTGACCTATATGAATGGTTCAAAACACTTCCTCTCCATTTTCTTACTTGCACAAACCATTATGGAATACTCATGTGTTAGGGAAACCATGTCAATCTCAATATAACCCCCACCAATCTTGTCTAAAAGTTTGGCATCGTTCATCATATGATTGCATGACTACTCTCCCTAATCTTGTAGCACAAATACATCATCCATCTTCTTCACCAACTCTTCCACAACATCTTGCTTGCATATCAAAATCATCCACACAACCTAATCAACTACATCATTAAAATCCTCCATGCCCTACACAATTTCCTGCTCAACTCATTCCACACCCTCACCATAATAAACGAGTACAACATGCTTACAGTGTTGAACTACAAAGTTTACCTACCCTTCCCACCCATTTTATTTCACATGCACCATTGTAGAAAACGTATATTGAGATTGAGAATGTTTCAAATCCAAAGATTGTAGAAGTTATGGAAGAAAATGAGGTTTCTTCTAACCTGCATCAACAAGCCGTTTTAAAAACTCAATAACTTCATGATATGATAGCTATGGGGAATCAAGAAAGTAAAGGATATATTGAATATTGGTTTCACTCCATCATTTGTTTGCAGCATCACTCCATTATTCAACAATTTTTGACACCATCTTTTCAAGGGAAGTTGGTTTCTCATACCCTACTATTTATTAGCATGCATTTTTCTAATTTGGGTATGTACATACTTGAGGCCTTATTTTGAAAATGGCTCCACTCAAAGTACTCTTATGTGTAAGCATATTTATTTTTCAAAGCAGAATAGGTTAGTGTAGAAATAAAATAAATAAGAACGTAAATATATACATCTTTTATTATTATGTAAAAATAGTTGTTTTTGTTGCAACACATTGTGGAAATCAACATCGGTGATAAATATTTTAATTTATTTGTGTATTTAGATGTATTATATTGAAAATAACATTTCTACAAACACTCATATTCATTTTTATCACCGATTTGGAAAAATTGCTTGAATATCATATTTTTTGGCTTGCAGACTTGATGAAAGTTCTGAAAACACAGTTGAGACAGTCATGTTTTGAGGGACAAAAAGGGTATATTTTTAAAACCTATTCCTATCCTTAGTATAAAATTATGTCTAATTTCCAAACCAATTAAAATCACTCCATTTGGATTTGAAACAAAGAAGTTATAACCAAAACATTGACAGGGTGTCTAGTAGGCAGCTCAGGAACAGAATTGGGAGAGTCAGTTTTTTAAGGCCTAAATGACTATATTTTTGAAACCTGTTTCTATGGTATATTCCCCTATGAATCTAGTTTACAAGGCAATTTGAATCACTAAATTTTGATATCAAATGAGAATGTTATGACCAAAATACTGACTGTCTATCATAAGTCTGCATTCTAAAACTCTGTTTTTCAAGTTGTTCACTTGCATATTTAACCAATCAATTCTTCTTTTCCTCAAAACCTATTTCTATTGGAGATAAATAAATTAATCTAATTGCATTTCCAATTTAATTCAGCTCAATGTGTCATCAAATGAAAAAGATATGCTTAAAGTGTCAACTGTTGGTCTAAGCTGGGAAATCGAAAATGACCCTGTTATGCAGATTATTTTAAGTAAAATTAACATACATATCATGGAATTTTTAAAACATATTTCTATTGGTGATATACCTTTTAATTAGCTCTCATTTGGCTTTGGAATCTCTCAAATCCGATGAAAAACAAAGAAGTTATGAGTAAACACTACTGGTTAGCATGGTCGACCACTTCTCTCCCGCATGTGACAAATAAAAATTTCTTTGTTTATATTTCCGTGGATTTTTTTTAAAGAGTAACTACTTGTTATCTATTTTGTGTACTTCTTGGATTAGGGGAGACCGATCACCTATATTTCCCCATGATTTAATTCTTTGTTGCAGGTAGACACGTTTTTTGTAGATCCTAGGAGAATAAAGAAAGTCAATCTATGAACAAGCGATTCTTAAAAGAAATTTTAATGAAACAAGGACATTTCATCCAATTCATTACCTAATAGATTCATAATAGAAGAAATGGATAATCTATTTCCATTTTAAGATTCATGTCACTACTGCCAAAACATTTTTCCAAGATATCATTTTTCATTGACAGGTTGATATTCCCTTAGGAAATAACATCATAGATGTCGTAACTTAATTTATTTATTTATTTACTGTTTTTAGATAAAGTGTTGTTTCTTTTCTGATTTCTCTTATGTTTTTGTGTTTCAGGTGTTGCTTCCTTCAAAGTTGTAGATTCCACTCCGTTGGCGCTTGAGCAACACTTTTGTGTGTTTTTCTTTTCGATTTTGCTATTTAATCGATTGAACGATTGCTGTTTAATCAATTGAACAACACTTTTTAAGTGTGTATTGTTCAATCAATTGAACGATTGCTATTCAATCAATTGAACAACCTTGATTTTGCTTTTTCTGTGTTTGTTGTTTAAATAAGTAGAATGAATAACTGTGATTTCCTTTTGTTGTTTCATCATTGATTATTCATTTTGCCATTTTTCTTTCTCTTTTATGTTTTGAATAAAAAAAACCTTATGGTTGGCTTTGTGCCTAAGATAATATTAATACCATTATGACTTATAAAACCTTTGATGGTCATATTTATTCTGAAGATGACATGGTGCACCTATATAATGACTGGTTGAATATCTTTTACACTTTCAAATGGATAAATCTCTTTGATATGATGATATGGGGGGAAAAGCATAACTTTCATTGGCATTTTTTTTACTTCTTACACCATCCCTGACTCTTAAGGAGTAAATGAGCCTCCCTCTCTTTATAATAAAAGCATTAAAATATAAAAATATGAAAATGTAACAAGCATTGTCTTAAATAGGATAGGGGGTCTCATCACGAGCCAGCCTACCATGATCATAAGGGTCTAATAGGTGGCATTCCATTATGGCCACCACAGCAAGGTAATGACCTTCTTGAGAGTTAAAATCGTCAGAAGGACAAGGGGTCTCATCACCAGCCAACTTGATAACTTTGTTATATCCTAGTGAATGGAACTATGATTATCTGGTGACCGTGCCAGTATAGTGGTCTCTTTATAGCAATAAAAAACAGAAATCCATCTAAATACTAAATGGAGGATTCTGGCTCATTTTTTATTAAAAAGCAACTCTATGGAGGCTATGACCGCCTACTGGCAGTAGTGGCTCTGCTTGTGGTATTGAAGTACTATGTTACAATGCCAAATACTCTTTATCCTATTACCATCTATGTATTCATTTCTAAAGGAAAATTTCCCATTTGAATAACATTTCTAATAGCCAACATGCATGGTAAACTATATCTTTATATGCATTATATCATTACTGTCCAATCACATGATACCAACAGTCATTATCATTTATCGTTGGTCATGTTTTCGTCATATTTTTCCACCTAAAGTAAATATCTATTTACATAATGATCTAATATCTATTTTATTCTTTTTTGGGGAGTTTCAAATCTTTTTACATGTACTCCTCCGATTGCTTTTGCATATTTACGTCGCTTTGATTGATTGTCCTGCCACATTTATGAATCATGAATGTCCTTGCCCTTTTTCCCATGCTTTATGGTCGTGGATGCCCTTTTCTGATTAGAGGGGGGAAGATATGTATTACAGGATAGCATGTGTAATAATTACCAAACTACGCCATAACTTGCTAATTTGACAAAATATTATTATTGCATTTATACAAAAGTTTTTTGATTGACATCTTTGCATGCAATTTATCTGTTGTTGTTCAAAGCTAAAACTACGGATTTAAGAAAATTGCATGCATAATAGTGACTTTTTTACACAAGAACAACAAGTATGGGGGGAACTCTCTTCACAGTGAGACCAAACTATTGCAACTAACAGAGGAGGCTCGGGAAACTTGCAGACAGGATGTGCTTGCATGGCTTCCACCTTTTGCATCACTTTCAGCATCAGCTCAGCCTACATCAGCTTCAACAAATACCAGTCCATACATGTAATTCCACATTTTTCTGGAGGTAAACTTGAGGTAAAATAGCATAAGTTTCTAATTTATTAAAAATTTAGGAGAATTTCATGAAAATCCATTGAGCATTATTTATCATCATTCATTCCACATCTTTACCACTTCCCATTTTTCAGAGAAATATAAGCTTTCAATTTTGGAATGTTGTAGCATCCATTGTCATTTTACTTTAATTTTTAGTTTTAGAACAAAAAAGAAAAGAAAATCAAATATTATGTTTTAACGGATATAAAAGAAAACGCAGAAATTCGAAAGAAATGTTTTATTTTATATTATTGATGTCTCTTTAATGTGAGAAATCCAGGAGAAGATCTGAGTCGTCTTATCAGTAGGCAAAAAATCAAACGATAATTTCGCAGTTAAAAAGCATGAGGTTTAAATCAAAATCAGACACAATAAATTATAAAATGGAGTTAAAACCTCAGTTAATCAGGGCCATTTGCTTGAAGGCAACAGATCCGATGGATATCGTGCCAAAAATTGAATGGGTTTTATTTTAAATCTCAGACCCGAGAAATATTTTAACTACAGTTTAGTTTCCTATCAAGTTCGTGGGGAAGTCAAAGGCTTGTGGAAAAGACAGACGCAATAAGGTTTTGTTAAACAAGCTTAAATTCTTGTTGAGTTCCGAATGATCAGATCGTCCATTGAATGGGTGATAAAACGGTGATCGCACTCAAATGTGTGTGTGGGTTAATGGCTCAGGTAGACCCGATATGTAATGAATTGGGGCTTAATTCCTTTTGTTTTTGGTGATGGTGATTAGTCAGGTTTCTTTGCGTTTTAGCCAATCACAACAGTTCCGATATGTAAGTGGGACCATAACCCACAAGTCCACGCATGGATTTCTTGTAAAGTTGCAGTTTGCTGTGTTAAAACAATCTAACTATCATCAGTACATCTACTAGGTTACAGCTTGTACAATAACACTCAAACCACATACTCAAGCCACAGATTCAAACAACGAACAACCATCACCTTCTAATTTATGTTACCTATTGTTATTATGTTTTATTGAGGAGAATGAGGTGTCTTTTACCCTCCATTGTAATATTTTGTAATAACTTTTACTTTCGACAGTTAGGAGATAGTTAAGCAGTTTGATAGTTTTGGTGATTACCAACTGTCTCATAATGTATAAAAAGAGGAAAATTTACAGAGAAATGGCTCAAATTTTGGAAGAACCTGAAGACTAGGCCATTGTATTCTTGAAAAAATGGTTGATTAATGAAAGAATCAAAAGTTTTCCATAAATTGTTAGGTTTTATTTTGTGACTTCTCAGTTATGTTGTTAGGCCCCTATACTACTAGTGTAACCCCTTTATTATATTGTTGCACCCATGTAGTCCCCATATTGTTACTATTATTCCCATTAGAAGCCCACTATTGTTATTATTGTGCCCTTACATTATTATTGCTATGTCGACTCTGATTATATTATGACCCCTTAGACTCCTATATATACAGAGGAGGTCTTGTCATTTATATCATATAAGAATTGTTCATTTGTGTAATCTAAAGGAGGTTGCGCTCTCGAGGAGGCTGAATTCTAAGGCGTTGATCTATCTTTTCTATCCTTTTGTGAGCTGGTTTCATAACATTTGGTATCAGAGCTTTGGATTCTAGTGTTTCGCTACTCCAAATAGGTCATCGTGACATTTTCACTATAACTTTTTTCTGCAACGTTACAGAAGCGAAACAAAAAACCCATTTGAGATGAAATTGCGTTGAACCTCGGATCTAAATTTCAGAGTTTTTTGTGCAATATTTGTGGAGATACGATCTGAGGAAGTTGGTCTTTTCGCAAACTCCCAAATTTCATTCCAAACAGGTGACCTGGGGAAAATGTCATAACTTTTGTTTAGAGCATCTGATTGAAATTTCGTAAGAATTTATATAAAGAGGATGGATTGTAGTTTCTTGTGTATATTTTTAGACCCGAAGGTCAAAACAGTGACATGTGGAACCTCATACAAGTTCGCTCTTTTGAAAATTTATATAATCAGGTCATCTTGGGAGATTGTGCATAAATATTTCTTGGAGAATCTAAATTCGATCAAACTGGTGGCAGTGGAAGGAGGACATAGAGGGCTACTGCAGGTCACGATTTCAGAACTTAAAGATCCGAAAGTACAGAGTTACAGTCATTTCAATATCGAGCTCCTAAAATCAAGAACAAGCGAGATGAGGAAGTTTGATGGCAATGATCCAGTAAATTGGATACTACAGATGGAGAAATATTTTGATCTACATGTTGTACATGTTAGGCCCCTATACTACTAGTGTAACCCCTTATTGTTATTAGTACAACCCCTTTATTATATTGTTGTACCCATGTAGTCCCCATAGATGCCCACTATTATTATTATTGTGCCCCATAGAAGCCCACTATTATTATTATTGTGCCCTTACATTAATATTGTTATGTCGGCTCTAATTATATTATGACCCCTTAGACTCCTATATATAGAAAGGAGGTCTTGTCATTTGTATCATCCAAGAATTGTTCATTTGTGTAATGTAAAGGAGGTTGCCTCCTCGAATAGGCTTATTTCTAAGGCATTGATCTATCTTTTCTATCCTTTTATAAGCTGGTTTCATAACATTTGGTATCAGAGTTGTGGATTCTAGGGTTTCGCTGCTCCAAATAGGTCATCGTGGAATTTTCGCTATAACATTTTTTCTGCGACGTTTTAGAAGTGAAATAAAAAAACCCATTTGATACGAAATCACGCTAAATGTTGGGTCCAAATTTCAAATATTTTTGTGCAATATTTGTGGAGATATGATCTAAGGAAGTTAGACTTTTTGCAGACTCCTAAATTACATTCCAAACAGGTGACCTTGGTAAAATAGTCATAACTTTTGTTTTGAGAATCAGATTGAAATTCTGTAAGAAGTTACAGAACGAGGACGAACTGTAGTTTCTAGTGTACATGTTTCAGATCCAAAGGTTGAAAGAGTGACTCGTGGCACATCATACAACTTCGCTCTACTGAACTATTCTATAATCAAGTCATTGTGGGAGATTTGGCACAACTCCTCCTTGAAGAAACCAATTTCGACCAGAATGGTGGCATTGGAAAGAGAACACAGAGGGCTACTACAGATCACCATTTCAGAACTAGAAGATTCAAAATTACAGAGTTAGATTCATTTCAAGATCGAGCTCCTAAAATCAAGAAAAAACGAGATGAGGAAGTTTGATGGCAAGAATCCGGTCAATTCGATAATACAGATGGAGAAATATTTTGATCTACATGGTCTACCACTGTTACAAAAGGTATGTATTGCATCTAATTATTTAGAACTATGGTATAAGGGGCTTTATTCTCGTAAACCACTTGTCACATGGTCAATTTTCACGGAGGAAATGATAACACATTATGAGGATACAAAGAGAAACTCCTTCTTTAGCCAATTGATAATTCTCAAACAAAAGGGTTCAATGAAAGAGCACATTGAAGGCTTCCAAAAATTGAATAGAAGGGTAAATTATATTCCAGAGAAGCAAAGGATTAATGTCTTCATAGGGACATTAAAGGATAACATTTATCATGAGGTTCGTTTTTGGGAACCTGATTCATTGGAGGAGGCATTCGAGTTGGAAAGAAAAATTGAAAGTGAAATTATGAAAACAAGGAATCCCACCACTCATGACTATAATTATGAAAGTGTTTTTTCTCCTAGCCTTCCACAACCTACAAGGCTTACACGACAACAATTAGAAGAAAAATGAGAAAAAGGACTTTGTTACAATTGTGATAGAAAATGCACTAAAGGTCATAAGTATGCTGAGAAGAAATTATTTTACATAGAGTATGAAGAGGAGGAAGAAAAGGATCAAGAAAAATAAAAAGAAGAGAGTATACGCCAAGACCCAACCCTAGAGAAAGAAGAAATGAATCCAACCATATCTTATAAAGCATTGGTAAGAATTACCACTCCTCAAACTCTCAAAATAGAAGGAAATATCAAGAAGAAAAAGGTTCAAGAAGTGAAAGATCACATCAAGAAAGAAGAAATGAATCCAACTAGATCTTGTAATGCATTGGCTAGAATTACCACTCCTCAAACTATCGAGATAGAAGGACATATCAAGAAAAAAAATGTTAAAGAAGAGAAAGATCACATCGAGCATCAAGAAATGAATCTGACCATATCTTGTAAAGCATTAGAAGAAATTACCACTCTTAAAACTCTCAAGATAGGAAGACATATCAAGAAGAAAAAGGTTCAAGCAGTGAAAAATCACATCGAGCATCAACAATAATCTCTCTAACTTTTAAAGGATAATGCCACTTTGGTGCAAAATCAAATGAAACAACAAGTAGACCAACATCATAGTGAAAAATGTTTTGATGTAGGTGATTGGGTATTTTTATTGCTACATCTCAAACAAGCTATTTATGAGAAGGAAATGTTGGCAATAATACATGCACTTAAGACACTTCAAGGTAAAAATGGATCATGATAGTCTTAACTTCTTTTTAGAACAACTATTATCTTTAGAAAAATAGAAAAAATGGGTCACAAATATGTTGGGTTATGACTTTGACATCATCTATAGAAAAGGGAAGCAAAATTTTATTGTAGATGCACTCTCAAGAAAGGATGAGGATGTCAAAGCATTGTTTTGTGCTATTTCTATTATCCAACCAGATTGGATAAACAAAGTAAGGGATGAATGGAAGAAGGATGAAGAAGTGTGGCCACTCATTCAAAATTTGGAAAAGATCTTAATTCAAACAATATTGACAGAACTTGAAGAGGAAGGAAAAATCATATTGGAACCTGGAGCAGTCATAAAAACAAGAACTCGACAGCTACAAAATCGATCAATTTCAGAGCATCTCATCAAGTGGAAGAGCTTACCTGCTGAAGATTCCACATGGGAGGATAACAATTTTATACAGAAGCATCAAGAACTACTCAAGTGTTGAGGACAACACTTTTTGAAGGAGAGGGGCAAGTTAGGCCCCTATACTACTAGTGTAACCCCTTATTATTATTACTACAACCCCCTTATATTGTTGTATCCATGTAGTCCCCATATTGTTACTATTGTGCCCATTAAAAGCCCACTATTGTTATTATTGTGCCCTTACATTATTATTGTTATGTCGGCTCTGATTATATTATGACCCCTTAGACTCCTATATATAGAAAGGAGGTCTTTTCATTTGTATCATCTAAGAATTGTTCATCTGTGTAATGTAAAAGAGGTTGCCCCCTCGAAGAGGCTGAATTCTAAGGTGTTGATCTATCTTTTCTATCTTTTTGTGAGCTGGTTTCATAACATATGTGTCATCATATGTCTTCTGTCCTTTAAGTATGGTAATGAAGTTGTAGGTATTTGTTTGCTTATGTGAATGAAGTTAAAATTCCTTAAATGATCGTTCCTATACTTGAAGTTCCTACCTCTACAACTGTTCTAAGTTACAGATAGTATTTTTTGTGTAAAACATCATATTGTCTTTAACTTCTCTAAGTGTCACAGATTATAGTTTTTGTGTGAAACAACATATTGTCTCTGACTTTTCCAAGAATTCTTCTTTCAACATTTATATTCAACAATCAAATGGCATTTTGAGACTTTCATATTACCTAAGTATTGAGAGTTAAAAACCAGGTCTTTCAGGTCCTTCATTTGAGAATACAACATACAATTAATTGACATAATCAATAAGCATTAATGTCTGAAGCACAATTTTTACACATCCAAGAAATTGGTTTCTTAAGGGACAATAGGGGGAGTGTTACTTTAATTAATTTATTTATTATGATCACGCCAGCATCCATCAATGTCCTTATTCATTCTCAAAACCTCTCTTATTCCATGTTGTTTTACACCAAGCATAGATTTCAACCACAATTGTAGCAACCACCTCAATTTGTTTTCTAGTATTGCATGATGGTATGCTAATTCTCTAGTTTAGGGGAGGAATTGCTACACATAATGAACAATGTAAACTTCGAAACGAGAACCCATACTGTTACCCGTTTTGTAGAGATAGCAAAAAAGTGACTCGATTTGGAAAAAGGGTTATGCAGAACACACGTGTTTTTTAAAGCTTAGTTTTTGGCACTATAAATTTTTTTATGTACATTGCATTTTATGATGGTAGTGTTTCTTATGCTGATTTAAAAACGTGGTAATTCTGAACCAGACTCTTTTTTTAAAATGTTTTTTTTACCTTTTTTAATTTTCTAATATATGAAATGTAAATAATTATTTTGTAAACTTAATAATTTTTGAAATGGTCTTTTTCTTCATATTTTCTTGTTTTTATTTTAATTTTATTTTTTTTGTAGTGAGGTTTTTATTGTTTCGCATATTTAAAAAAGAAGGTTGATATTTAGACTTTTCAATATTCTAAATATTTGTACATTGGTAATTAATTTTTCAATCCACAAGAAATAATTGTTTCTAAAAAACAATATTTTCTAACAATTGACATAAAAATAGACATTTTTAACATAAATATAATTAAAAAATTACACGTTTTGATAATTTTTTGCTACAATTGACATGCAAAAATCACAATTTTTATACAAAATTTTAACTAAAAATAGTTAAATAATTGTTTTTTTTTTATGAATTTCATATCAAAAAAATAATAATAATCACATTTTTTTTCAAAAAATAATGGTTAACTTAAAAATTAATGCGAAAATCACATATGGCAAATATTCAACGCATAACAACCTCAATTGAGTGTATATTCTTCTCATAAAATGTCAAAGTCAAAACATTGCAAGTATAACTACTTAATAGTTACAAAAAATGAGCTTGATTTCCAAGTATAACTTAAATTTAAGCAACAATGTCACGTAATCCAAACTCTTCGTCTTCTAGAGTTTCATCATTGTTTTCTTCCTCAATATTTTCTGCTTCATTTTGCTCATTTTGGTCTTCTAATGGATCTTTCATGTCTGCCAGTCTCCCAATGTATGTCTTTCCAAACATCCCATGTAATGGTGGTTGAGGTTCTTTTGTCTTTTTTGCGACACGTGATTCACTAAAGTCCCCTTTCTTCAACCCAATTTCTTGCATTGCATCTGGAAGAAATTGAAGAGCATTAATTCTTTGTTGAATGAAATTGCATTGTAATGGATCCTCTTCAATTGCAATGCAATTTCTTCCTTTTTGAAGGCAGCATGCTAGTGTTGTACCTAGTTATCAAGCACAAAAGAAATAATGAAGTAAATCACTACAATGACATTATAATTTAAAAAATAACATATTGAATTCAATTCTATATATTAAAACTTACCTGAACCAAAAAATAAATCCAGAACCCAATCTCCTTCATTTGAACATATGTCTATAAGATAGTTAATCAATAATTGTGGTTTTTTATAAATGTTAACTATCTCTCCTTTTGTTTCTTTGTCTTCATATGTTAGTTTTCTCACAACAACATCATAACTCAGTATTTGGCTATGACTCTTTCCGTCCACCCGATTAAAAATCATAGACACACAACTATCATCTTTTGCCCAACTATCAATATGAATGAACTCACAATCATTTATAAATACTTTATCATCACGGTTAAGAAGATTTGACTTTTTCTTGTAACAAGAAATAGTAAAAGTTCAATAAACTTGTACATAAATGAATTTTTCAACATTAATCACATATACATTTTAAACGTCTTACCATGTAAGCTGCATCCTTGAATTTTCTTTCCCTTTGAAGCTTGACAATATCATTGCCAATTGTGTGTCTGAATGAAATGTCACAAATCTCCATAATGGTGATGACGTGACTTCTACAAATCCTGCAACCAGTTTACTAAAAGCTTGATAAGTATAAGGGTCACTATCATAGTCAATATTTGGAACATTGAAACCATGGGGAATATCTGCAATAACTAGAGCATACTCCCTTTTAGGTATGAGTTTAGCAATGTCTTCACAGTCGCCTTGTATTACTTGATATTGAACAGTGTCTAGCCCATTCCAAATGAAATGAGTAAGATTTGGATCAAGTTCAACATTCTTAGCACGTTGCTTCCTCAGTCTTTCGGTCTTTATTTTTTCAATGAAGGTTCTGAAGCTAGTTGGCGCTCCATTATCATCCTTCTTCATCTTTTATAAAATAAACAAATATATGTGTAAGTTATAAATTAAAAATAGTACATAGATGAATAAAAACGAATGTGTAAATCAAGATACATTTTTAAATGCAAGATAAAAAGATTTTAATGTTGATGTAGAACTTGAATCTAGATAGTTGCGTATGACATCATCCCAACTATCTTCATTCAACAACCTAACCATTTGTTCTTGAATTTTCATGTAAACTTTGTGACTACATAGGTAAAGTAACAAAAAGTCAATATAATGATATGTATAACAAATACTACCAAGAACAACATGTTTTATTTAAAAGAAAATT